>SJYX01005170.1:115588-182159 GCA_006410675.1 Oreotragus oreotragus
TAGTGATGCTTTCTAAGGCCCACTTGACTTCACATTCCAAGATGTCTGGCTCTAGATTAGTGATCACATCCTCATGATTATCTGGGTCGTGAAGATCTTTTCTGTACAGTTCTTCTGTGTATTCTTGCCACCTCTTCTTAATATCTTCTGCTTCTGTTAGGTCCATACCATTTCTATCCTTTATCAAGCCCATCTTTGCATGAAATGTTCCCTTGGTATCTCCAATTCTCTTGAAGAGATCTCTAGTCTTTCCCATTCTGTTGTTTTCCTCTATCTCTTTGCATTGATTGCTGAAGAAGGCTTTCTTATCTCTTCTTGCTATTCTTTGGAACTCTGCATTCAGATGCTTATATCTTTTCTTTTCTCCTTTGCTTTTCGCCTCTCTTCTTTTCAGTGCTATTTGTAAGGCTTCTCCAGATAGCCATTTTGCTTTTTTGCATTTCTTTTCCATGGGGATGGTCTTGATCCCTGTCTCCTGGACAATGTCACGAACCTCATTCCATAGTTCATCAGGAACTCTGTCTATCAGATATTTGTATATAGAAGTTACTCAATAGTGTTTTTAATCAATGTTATTAGATTGCTTTATATGCTTATCTTGGAAGAGTTTTATAGGCTTTGGGTTGGGTACTACTAAGCCATTTACTGCATGTGTACAAATTATAAATTCCTAGACACACCTGGATCATACCAAAACCCTTCTGTTAGCTTAAGGGGCATGGATCTGACACCAAAGAGTGTTGCATGGGGATGTGCAATTAAGGAAGTGAAGCCAAAAAGATTTCTGAGCACATGATTAGCATAAGCAAGCCCACTAAGTAGCAAGGTCATGAGCTTTATCTATCCCGGAAGATCAGTGGAAAGACAAGAGGGTGACTCATCCCTTGTCTCCATAACAACCAGTTGGCCATCCTTTTTTCTTATTACCAGAGGTTAGCCCTTATGCAATGCCACTCCTGGCCCTGTGGCCTCATGACTCAAAGTCTTAAGATTTACAGCATTTTCTGAAGAGGCGAAGGCCATTCCTTTGGGTAACTCCTTTTGAATACTCATAGATGAGTCATTAACCATGAATGATTCTGTTGAGTAAATTGGTTGCCAGGTACCCTCTTCAGAGAAGGGCTCTATTTTCATAAACAATCCCCAGCATACAGTGACTTCTATGTGTAAACCTAGAGGGGCCAGCAATGCAAGAACACTACCAACCACTAAAGTGAAGTCGCTCAGTCGTGTCCGACTCTTTGCGACCCTATGGACTGCAGCCCACCAGGCTCCTCCGCCCATGGGATTCTCCAGGCAAGAATACTGGAGTGGGTTGCCATTGCCTTTTCCAACCAAAAGGCACTTTCAAATGTATCTTAAGTGATGCAGACCCATTTCCAACTCCATCAAGTGAACCCTTCACATGCACATTTCCCTCCTACAGTGAAAAACTTATCTGGATGAAAGTATTTATCTTTACACTATTAATTATATGGTTATTTTAGAGAAGACAGGAATTATTTATGAACCAGATTATACCTTATTTCCTCCATAGTTTACATAAGTGAGTCCCTGCAAGGATTCTCCAATCAGTGTTTGTCTAGATGAGTTGTAGAAGTCAGGATTTCTGGATTCTGTTCCTAAACACAGATGACCTTGGGTAACTATCACTTTCCCTGACAGTAAAATGGAGACAATAATACTTATCTACATCTTCCAACAAAAAGATAAAGACAAAGTTAAAAGAGAGTATGCATAACTTAAAGAAAGAAAGAAAGAAAGAAAAAAGTGACATCACTCAGTCGTGTCCAACTTTTTGCACCGGGCTCCTCTGTCCTTGGATTCTCCAGGCAAGAATACTGGAGTGGGTTGCCATTTCCTTCTCCAGCGGAACTTCCCGACCCAGGGATTGAACCCAGGTCTCCCGCATTGCAGGCAGACGCTTTAACCTCTGAGCCACCGGGGAAGGCCCATACATAACTTAACTTTCGTGTAAAAATGTACTAAAGAGTTGGCTGACAATTGCTTCATCACAGAGTTGTGGAGTTGTTCTGAGAATAGGTTTATTTATCTGAAATAAGTGGTCAGCTTTTAGTTCCCTGGAGAAAAGACATTTTAACATTTTTTTGTTTTTTACTTGTTTTTTTGTATTTTACAAACATAGCAAACCTATTAGGAAGCACACACAACCTATTGAGTGCTTCATTCTTAAATTTTTAATCATTTTAAGAGGCATTAAATAGTTAACTACAAGTGGAAAGCATTGAAAGTAATCAAATCAAACAGCTTCAGGATTTTTCTCCAGGGCCCACACTATGAATTTATTTACTTAGCAAATACTGAGTGCCTATTATATCCCTCTTGGAGTCATCATTCATACAGCAAAGAACTGTGCAGTCAGGGAAGGAAGTAAAAGAAAGTCAGAGGGAACCAACAATAAACAGGAGTAAGCAGGGCCTTCTCTGGTGGTCCAGTGGCTAAGACGCCATGCTGCCAATTCAGGGGGCCCAGGTTTGATCCCTGGTCAAGGAACTAGATCCCACGTGCCACAGCTAAGAGTTCGCACGCCTCAACTAAGACACAATGCGGCCAAATAAATAAATATAAAAAACAAAAAATACAAAGGCATATAATAAGTGCTTGATGAATAGTAGCTGTTAATATCGGGCTAGCCAAAAAGTCCATTTGAATGATTTTGGCCAATTCAACATTATCTGAAACTTTGGTTATACATAAATAAAATGAAATTTATCTGTATATAATAAATATATATACATATATATGAAACAATTACCACAATAGTTTCCATATCCATCACTTCACAGTTACTTTTGTGTGTATGTGATGAGACTACTTAAGATCTACTGTCTTAGCAACTTCCAAGCATTGTTAACTTTTTTTTTTAAAGTCGCTCAGTCATGTCCGACTCTTTGGATCTCCATGGACTATACAGTTTGGAATTCTCCAGGCCAGAATACTGGAGTGGGTAGCTTTTCCCTTCTCCAGGGGATCTTCCCAACCCAGGGATTGAACCCAGGTATCTCACATTGCAGGCAGATTCTTTACCAGCTGAGCCACAAGGGAAGCCCTTGTTAACTATAGCATTGTTAACTATAATCACCATGCTATATATTACATCCCAGAATTTATTCATCTTGTAACTAACTGGAAGTTTGCGCTCTTTGACCAACATCTCCCCACTTCTCTCATCTCCTAACCTCTGGCAACAAAATTATGTTTCTACATTTCTGTTTCTGTGAACTTGACTTTTAGACTCCATATATAAGTGAGATTATTTTGGTATTTGTTTTTCTCTGATTTACTTCACTGAGCATAATGCCCTTAGGTTTCATCCATGCTGTCACAAATGGCAGGATTTCCTTCCTGCCATTTTAATGACTGAATAATATTTCACTGTGTGTGTTAACCACAAATTGGCATTTGCCATGGGCACTTGCCATCTACCGCTACAAGAATTAAATCGTGTGCTGCTGTTAGCTGCTGACCTCGAACACCCCACTGAAGGAGTTCAGGGCGGAGAGCTGGAGTGAGACACTTTGTGCTCCTGGAAACTGGCAGGACAGGTCTTCAGATAGTTATTCTCAGGAGCTGATTTTATGAGTCCAATTCATGTATCGTCTCATATCTAGAAAAGCACTAAAATCCTTCATGGTGATGACTGTTTCTCATGACTAGCAGAAGCTTCATGAGACCAACAGAAACTTTCTAAAAAAATAAATGCGCTTGATTGCATGTACTCCCCCTTTTACCACAATCACATATACTGTCCTTCCACCCATCTCTTTGGAACAGTTTCTCAGAGCTATCCGAGGTGCTGTCTCCTGGGCTGCAGCCCCCACACTGCCCCAAATAAAACTTAACTTGCAACTCTCACGTTGTGCATTTTTTTTAAGTCGACGTGTGTGTGTGTGTGTGTGTGTGTGTGTGTGTGTGTGTGTGTGTATGAATGTGTATAGATATAGACATAATATATAGCTATAGATGGGCTTCCCGAGCGGCACTAGTGGTAAAGAACCTTCCCACCAATGCAGGAGATGTAAGACACTTGGGTTCGATCCCTGGGTCAGGAAGATCCCCTGGAGGAGGACATGGCAATCCACTCCAGAACTCTTGCCTGGAGAATCCCATGGATAGAGGATCCTAGCAGGCTACACTCCATAGGGTCGCAAAGAGTCAGGCATGACTGAAGCGACTAAGCAGAGCACAGCACATGGCCAAAGATATAAAGCTCTCATTCTCTTTATCCCGTTCATCCATCGATGGACATTTAGGTTGTTTCCAGGTCTTAGCTATTATACATAATTCTGCAATAAGCATGGCGGAACAAATATCTCTTCAAGATAGTGACCTCATTTCCTTTGGATATGTACCCAGAAGTACATACCATATGGGTCATATGGTAATTCTGGTTTTAAGTTTTGAGGAACTTCAAAACCATTTCCACAATGGATGCACCCATTTACATTCCTGCCAATGGTACACAAAGGTTCTCTTTTCTCTACATTCTCTCCAACACATATCTCTTGTCTTTGGACAGTAGCCATTCTAACAGGCATAAGGTGATATTTCATTGTACTTTTGATTTGCATTTCCCTGACAGTTAGCGACACTGATCACCTTTTCATTTTCTGTTGGGCATTTGCATATCTTCTTTGGAAACATTTGGTTCCTCTGTCCTTTTTTTTTTTGCAATTGAGTTGTGTGAATGAGTTCCTTATATATTTTGGATATTAGACTCTTATTTGGATATATGATTTGCAAATATTTTTTCCAATTCTGTAGGCTGTCTTTTCATTTTATTGATGGTTTCCTTTGCTGTATAGAAGCTGTTTAGTCTGATGTAGGTCCCACTTGTTTAAGCTTTTAATGCTTGTGCTTTTGGTGTCATATCCAAATAATTATTGCTAAAATCTATGTCAAGGAGCTCTTTCTCTGTTTTCTTCTAGGAGCTTTATAGTTTCAGGTCATACATTTAGGTCTTTAATCCATTTGAGTTCGTTTTTAAAATTGAAGTACTGTTGATTTACAATGTTTCAGGCATACAGCAAAGTGATTCAGTCACACATTATTTTTCAGATTCTTTTCCATTATAGGTATTACAAGATACTGACTATAGTTCCCTGTGCCACACAGTAGGTCCTTGTTATTTGTCTATTATTTATATCTTATTTGTCTAGGAGTATGTATCTGTTAATCCCAAATTACTAATTTGTTCCTTCCCCTCACTACTACTACTAAGTCCGACTCTGTGCGACACCATACACAGCAGCCCACCAGGCTCTGCTGTCCCTGGGATTCTCCAGGCAAGAACACTGGAGTGGGTTGCCATCTCCTTCTCCAAAGCATGAAGGTGAAAAGTGAAAGTGAAGTCCCTCAGTCCTGCCCGGACTCTTAGAGACCCCATGGACTGCAGCCTACCAGGCTCCTCCGTCCATGGAATTTTCCAGGCAAGAGTACTGGAGTTCTCCCCTCACTATCACATTGATAACCATAAATTTGTTTTCTGTGTGTTAACTTTTGTGAGTGGCTACTTGAATTAAAAAAACATATGTATCTAAGACATCCTAGTCATTTCACTCAGCTGTTACCCAGTGAAATGCTACTGACAAATACCGCTTCCCTTGGAAACATGTCACTTCGCTTGGAAACATCACTACTTGTTGTAACAATCTTTCTTAGAGACATGTTGTACTGTGCTTAGTTGCTGAGTCAGGTCAGACTCTGTGATCACACCGACTGCAGCCCAGGCTCCTGTGTCCATGGGGATTCTCCAGGCAAGAACACTGGAGTGGGTTGCCATGCCCTCCTTCAGAGGATCTTCCCAACCCAGGGATCAAACCTAGGTCTCCCGCATTGCAGGCAGATTCTTTATTTTACTTTATTTTATTCTTACTTTATTCTGAGCCACCAGGGAAGCCCAAGAATACTGGAGTGGGTAACCTATCCCTTCTTCACGAGTCTTTCCCACCCAGGATTCCAACCGGGGCCTCCTGCATTGCAGGTGGATTCTTTCCCAGCTGAGCTACCAGCGAAGCCCTTCTTAGAACCATAGCTTTATTTTTTTCCCTACTTTTCTCAAAGGCACATTTGTGTTTAACGCTCCCCTCCATCAGGACTCTTTCCAGTCTTTGAGAAAACAGACTTCCTAGGAAGTGACTCACTATTTTGATCATTCATCTACTAAACAAATTTAACCAGTTTACTGAGGACCTACCAAACACAGGGCAGATGCTGAGGAGGCAGTGGGAAGCAAACAGCAAAACAATCTAGGGCTCCTGGTCTGAGAGGTGTGTACCCACATCACAGTTCAGAAGGGGAATAAAAACAAGACATGGAGCTTCTCACCCAGCATCCCCAAAACGTGACAGGACCCTCCCTGTCACGAAAAGCTTCGCAGACTCTCCCTATCTCGGTCTGAGGACTTGGCAGGTGAATCTAATGAGGGGCGGTGAACCTCTGGCGGCTGCGGAGGGGGCCGACTGGACGTTGAGGGCGCCGCGGGTCCCACCCACCGCTGTCCTGAGGCAGGCGTCTCCTCTGCGTCCTGGGTCCGCGGCGCCGGGGCGCCCGGGTCTCCAGCGGGGCCAGGCCTCGCCCAGCCTAGTTCGCTCGGAGAGGCCGGGGGCGGCGGGGGGGCGGCCCCGCCCCGGGAGAGGCGTGCCGGGCCGGGCGTATTTGAGGCGCCGAGCCGGCCGCCGCCCCGGCAGCACCACACCACCTCTGCCCGAGTCTCCCTCGCGGCGCGCGAGCCAGTGCAGAGGGGTCGGGTAAGTGGCGCGGGCGCCGGGACGGGGGTGCAGACGCGCCGGCTGCAAGGCCGGGGCGCCCGGGCGCTGCTCGGTGCGCGGCCCCCTTTGCCGGGCTGGGCGGGAGCCGAAGGGGGCTTGGCTTCCCCGGGGAACCGCGCGTTCTGCGCCCAGGTTCCTTGGCTTCGAGCCCTCAAGAGAGGAGTCTGACTCGAGGAAAGTTAGCAACGACTTACAAAGACTCACCTGCATTTCTGTGTCACCCTGTGCGGCGACTGGGAGGCTCAGCCCCGGCTTCGCGCCCCGGCTGGCTCGTGGTGTGCGGTGGGCGCGTGCGCATCCTCCCAGCTGCTTGCTCCAGCTGGGCGGGAGGAACCAGGTGCCCCTGCCTCCGTCGGCGGTGGAGACTGCCCCGGCACTCTGTGGGCGGTTCCTCGACTCAGTTTGGCTGTGGGATGGGGACGTGTTATGCTACAGGCCAACAGAGTCCGGGGCTGCAGCCGCTCTCTGGATGCTGATCCCGCAGAAAATGGTGCTGCCCCAAGGCTGAGTTGGGCATGTGCCCGGCTTGGCAAAGACCGCACACCCTCAGTTTTTGCATATCCCAGTCCAAATGTGAGAATTAACGATCTCAGACCTGTGCTGTGGACGTGTGGGGTGTGGCAGAATTGAATGTTCGTCCGAGTGTGCAGAGCCCTGGTTGAGGTGGGGAGGGGATGGTTTTAAAACATGTTTGAGGACATATTCTAATGTGAGTTGCTCAAATCAAAGCACTAATATGCCTGCGCTTTGAAGAGCAGGAGCTCTGGGACCCTGGGGTTGAGGCTGTGTCTTGGGCTTCATGCCCTGCCCTTAGCGATCCTGATTTCAGATACCTGGAATATTTGTAAAGTGACTCCTGGGAATTGGGTTGATGGACAATGAGGACGGTTTGACTTCAGTGACCCAGTCTGTTTCTAGGATTCTGGAAAAGGAATGGGAGAGGCTCATTTTGTTCTGCAGAAAATGGTGGCAATAAGAATTGACCACTTGGCAGAGAGCACGAGAAAAAATTTTCACCAACTTCCAAAATTCTGACTCACTTGCCCCAAGTTAACACAGTTCATCTTTCATGTTAGCAAACTGTGTTTCCATAAAAGTTCAATAAAGTTCATTGTCCCACAAGAATGTGCTTTTCAGACATTGTCTTTTAATCCCTAGAGTCATGTCATCCATCCCTTTGATGACTGTGCCTCACCCTTAATCTATGGGAAATTGGAGCTGCCTAAATTAATCATGTGGGGGGCTTTTGCTTAAAATTAGCATTCTCTCCATATTCTGGGGAGAAGTTTGATGATGGGTCTTGAATGTTTTGAGCTTAGAAATATTAGGTGGATGCCTCACCAAGTTACATAAGAAGCAGAAGAGGAGGAGCACTGTTTGATAGGTTGACCCCAAAAGTTCATTTTTTAAAATGAGCTGTGGTGTTGGAGAAGACTCTCAGAGTCCCCTGGACTGCAAGGAGATCCAACCAGTCCATTCTAAAGGAGATCAGTCCTGGGTGTTCTTTGTCTTCAGTGCTCAGCTTTCTTTATAGTCCAGCTCTCACATCCATACATGACTACTGGAAAAACCATAGCTGTGACGAGACGGACCTTTGTTGGCAAAGTAAAAACACATGGTAGATAGTAAATTGTTTGAATGAATGGGAAGATTGTGTCCTGAATGAGGACAGTGAAATACTGATTCCTTGTTAAGTTATAGGAATTCCTTGCTAAGTTATGATGTTATAGGAAAGGGTCTTTTTGGAGCCTCTCTTGAAGATAAGGATATGACATATGCTATGGGAACGTTCATATCAATCTGTAGAAGTTCAAAGGAATGAAGGTCTGTTCCTTGATGGGAAAAGTTAACGAAGGGATCCTGAAGGAGGAGATATCATTTGAGTTCTAGCAGTAGTTAGGTATATAAAAGGCCTTGGATGAGAAATTGATTTGACCAAAGTTTTCTTGCAAATTGGAAGACTCGAGCCCCTGATAACATGACATAATGGAGGATTCTTATTAGACTTCCTCCATAGCTCTTGGAATGAAGGTCTGTTCCTTGATGGGAAAAGTTAACGAAGGGATCCTGAAGGAGGAGATATCATTTGAGTTCTAGCAGTAGTTAGGTATATAAAAGGCCTTGGATGAGAAATTGATTTGACCAAAGTTTTCTTGCAAATTGGAAGACTCGAGCCCCTGATAACATGACATAATGGAGGATTCTTATTAGACTTCCTCCATAGCTCTAATGCTTTTGAACTGTGGTGTTGGAGAAGACTCCTGAGAGTTCCTTGGACTGCAAGGAGATCCAACCAGTCCATTTTAAAGGAGATCAGCCCTGGGT
The DNA here is from genome assembly GCA_006410675.1 of Oreotragus oreotragus. NCBI lineage: Eukaryota > Metazoa > Chordata > Mammalia > Artiodactyla > Bovidae > Oreotragus > Oreotragus oreotragus. The sequence continues at coordinate 124,705 of SJYX01005170.1, forward strand.
GTTCTTTGGAAGGAATGATGCTAAAGCTGAAACTCCAGTACTTTGGCCACCTCATGCGAAGAGTTGACTCATTGGAAAAGACTCTGATGCTGGGAGGGATTGGGGGCAGGAGGAGAAGGGGACCACAGAGGATGAGATGGCTGGATGGCATCACTGACTCAATGGATGTGAGTTTGAGTGAACTCCGGGAGTTGGTGATGGACAGGGAGGCCTGGCATGCTGCGATTCATGGGATCGCAAAGAGTCGGACACGACTGAGCAACTGAACTGAAGTGATAGCTCTAAGCAGTTAGCTTTCATCATGACTTGGAGTAGAATGCTTTACTTCTCTGTTCCTCAACTTCAGTTTTAAAATAGGATGAGTTTTACATCAGAATGTGTTTACCTGCAGGGGTTTTAGGAGGATTAGATGAGATGATGTTAAAGGTACATGTAAGTAAGATCTCTCTTCCCAGTAGAGGGTTATGAGGACTTTGTCTAGGATAATCAGAATGAGCATGAGGTTAAGTCACAGATTCGAGAGGCATATTGAAAGAGATCCAGTGAGATTTGATCATTGGTTGAATTTAGGGAATAAAGTGAAATTAGTTCAAGTTATTATGAAGGTAACATTGGAGAGTTTGCGGGGAGGAGGTATCAAATGGGTGCTTAAAAATCTGGACCTTTTACATCAAGCTCAGGAATCATAGCACAGAAGTCAGAATAGAGAAAGGTGGCCAGAGATAGGTAGAGTTAGCACAAAACAGAAAGGGAGAACAATGAATCAGAGTTTAAGGTTGGCCCTTGAGAAGCAGAGGAGTTTGCAAGACAACAACCAAGGCTAGTTAAGACTTGGCTTATTATTGGATTAGCCTTCCAGAATAATACATAATCTGTGGGATTTAGTATAAAATTAAAATGAGAGACCCTTGTTCAAAAAACAGGAAAAAAGTATAAAGATACAAATATTTAACACTTTTTCCTTTAAACATATTAGAAATATGAGTAACAAGATAAAGTTACAAATTACAAGAAAAATTGGGGGCTTATGATTTTAATATTATAATAATACTTTATCATTGTGATATCTTGATCAATCATGTGATTTTTCTGCCTTTTTCGCAAATTCATTTTTCAGGTCATCAAAATTAATACTTTTAGCAACATCATTTTTAATTGATATAATTGAAAGTAATGTCAGTTACTTGGTTACAAATAATTTTTGATAATTTTTAATTTTGAGAAGGATCTTTTTCTGATGTAATTGTTATTGGAGCTAGTAAGAGCATTTTATAGGTTTTGACAACATTGGCATACATTTCTGATAATTATTTCAAGATATAAACTTTGAACATCTAGAGCCGATGATTTTTACAGAGCAATTTTTCTAAAAACATCTAACTTTGTATAATCAACTTTTGTGAATTTAATTTTAAATTAAATTTATATATTGGCATTTAAATATTTTCTCTGCTATTTCCTTTTTTAACTTCTTATTTTATATTGAAATATAGTTGATTAACAATGTTGTGATGGTTTCAGGTGTACAGCAAGGTAGTTCAGTTATACATATATATGTATTCAACCTCTGCTGTTTCTTATGATCTATGGAGGCTGTACAGGCAACCAAAAATGGTTTCATGAGTTGTATAGAATTTACCATGTCTGGTTATGTATTCTATCACTATATCTTCAATGATACTGCTACTGCTAAGTCACTTCAGTCGTGTCCGACTCTGTGCGACCCCATAGATGGCAGCCCAACAGGCTCCTCGGTCCCTGGGATTCTCCAGGCAGGAACACTGGAGTGGGTTGCCATTTCCTTCTCCAGTACATGAAAGTGAAAATTGAAAGTGAAGTCGCTCAGTCGTGCCCGACTCTTAGCAACCCCATGGACTGCAGCCCACCAGGCTCCTCCATCCATGCGATTTTCCAGGCAAGAGCACTGGAGTGGGGTGCCATCGCCTTCTCTGCTTAAGGAAAAGTTAATGTTTAAGTTGTCTTCTGTGTTAATAATTGGTTCATCCAGAGCATCATATGGAAATAATATTCTTTTCCATCAAATGCAACAGTCTTCAATTTCTCTTTTTAAGCCTGTGGGTTGCAATGTTGCAACGGTTTTCCAAAACTGAATTCTTTGAAGTCTAATAACTCCCAAACATGCTAATAACCATGTATTATTATTTTACTTTGCAGTAATTTACTGAAAAAATCTACTAATAAGCATTGGCACATCCTATCCTGGGCACTCACACCGAGAAGTTAATATTTGTGTATATACCCCTGGGACAGGTTTCAATGACAGATGGGTAAGCAGGCTTTCCGCTGCATAGTCTTGTGAAGAGCCCCTCCTCTTTCCTGGGGCCGCTGCCACTATTGTTACTGCCACTATGGACTCAGTTCTGGCTGACCCAGAGTGCCTTGTGGTACCCACGACTGCCTCAGGTATACACATTTGGGCTGGTAAGCCATGGCCACTGCTTGGTGGATATGCTTACACTTGGCATATTTCCTCTTCTAGTGTTCCATTGTTCTACTGATCTTCAGTTATAAACCATAAGTTCAAAGATAAAATTATTAAGAATTTCAGGATGACAACACAGAGCATTCAGCCAAGCACAGGCCTTCTGAGAGCAGGCTCCTATGCAACTGTGAAGTTGCACACCCAGTAAACTGTCCCTGTCCAGTTTTACTAAAGAGTTTCCTGCCAAACTGCCTTTAGACTGATTAGTCCATTTGACTTTAATAGAGCCCCTACCCTTATTAGGGGCAGAAACAGGGTTGTTTTCATGCAGGTGTTGGCTGAGTTTCTTTTAAAAACTTGTGTCCTTAGTAGAATTACTGCTCCCCTGGGGGCCTTTGGAAGCTGAACTCCCTAGCAGCCAGAATTGTAACAATTTAATCATTTGGGGGTTCTGAGAGGCATGTCTTTGCAGTGGAATTCAGATGAATTACTCTTGATTTACTTTATTATTTATCTTTCTTTTAGTTACCATTTGAACTTAAAAAAATTTGATCTCCTCTCTTTTTTGATTAAAGGGAGAGACTATGGGTTATTATTTAGTTCTGACCCTGGTGACTTGATTAATTATATATTCATACATCACCTGCAGGTCCTTAATGCTAGAAACTAGAGGTTTGGCAGTTGCTGATACCTTGGATTTCCCCTGTAAATCTTGTACCCACGTGAGAGATTTTTTAAAAAGACAATCAAGAAAAATATCTCTAATAACCTTATTTATTAATTTTTTCTTCATTAAAACTACACCAATATTTTTAGAGGAAATTTCTCTAACTAAATGCCTTTTGTCTTGTTAAAATGAACAGGGCTTTTCAAAAAAGGTAGGAGAGACTTTCCTGGTGGTCCAATGGTAAGACTTCACCTTCCAATGTTGGAGATGTGGACTCTATCCCTGGTCGGGGAGTTGGGATCCAACATGCCTTGGGGCCAAAAAACCATGGGATTCTCCAGGCAAGAATACTGGAGTGGGTTGCCATTTCCTTCTCCAGGGGATCTTCCCGACCCAAGGATTGAACCCAGGTCTCCCACATTGCAGGCAGATGCTTTAACCTCTGAGCCACAAGGGAAGCCCAAATATAAAAGCAATAATTGTAACAGATTTAATAAAGACCTTAAAAAAAAATGGTCCAAAAGAAAAATAGACCATACACATAGGAGTGGAAACTGTCAGTGTGTTTAAAAGGTGAAGAAGTCAACCCACAGACCCCATTCACAATTAGCTGCTGCTTTGCTTCCCCCAGCACTCTTTCTGTATTGTAAAACAACATCTTCGGTGAACTAGACTTGCAGCTACTCTTTCATTCTCTCCCTAGCTCCTTACATTTGGTCAGATACTTATGTAAGAACTCCCTAAGTGATGTGGCAGGGCCATTGCTGTGACTGAAGTAAGCTACAGGTGAGCAAGATACCAACTCTTTCTGTCCCCAGAGTGGCCTGTTAGGACCTGGGGCGTTTGGAGCTTCTAGGCTAGTGTTCTAACTGAAAATGCCCTCCTCCATTTAACCTAACATGCTGTATAAACATCATTTTCTTCAGACACTATGACATATTAAGGGCTTGAAAGTACTGCCTTTAAACTTCAAATCAAGAAATTCACCAAGGAAATGAAATTCCAGGTTTAAATAGTTTTTAACCATTTATGTAATCAGTATTGCCTTTGTTCTTTTTCAGTATTTCTTCTCATTTGATTTAGGGTAAACATCTAAACAACAGGTAATACACTGATGAAGTAAGAAATATTAAGACACTTATAGTCTAATTACTTATCTTCTAGTTGCTGTGTTCATAGAAATGAGAATTTTTTAGTAAATGAAGGAATGTGACTCTTAAAAGATAAATTACTCGTGATGCTCAGAGTGTTTTACTCCCATACTCTTTGAGTGGATTTCAGCCCAAAAGGAAGAAATTATGCCAGTCTATACAGTCTCCTAACAATTAGAAAAGTTTCAACCCTTTGTCATTTTTTTCATGAAAACCAGACAGGTCTATTTGATCACAGCAATCTATTTTCTTTTTCTTTTTTTTGACAATACAAGTCTTCAAATTTATGCTTGCAACACAGATTATAAACAGCGTATTTCAAAGATATGTATAATTCAAGAGGAAATACTGGGTTTTGTAATAGGTTAATGTAAGGTGGTGATTCCCCCCCCCCCAAATCCTTTGATTTATGAGAGAGTATATTTAATTGCATTCATTGTATTTTTATGAATTTATTTTGGTAAAAAGTTTGGATGCCTGAAAACAGATTAACTGTAAGAAAGTGGTTGTTTACAAAAAGTACATTGAATTATAAAAAGATAGTAAATCTATACTATCATAATGAGTGTAATTGCCAGTGCTATTTATTCTGTTTATCTGAGAGGGACAGGAACTTTAGGTTCATCTTACTTTACTAGTCCCAGCTTGCTTATCAGAAATTCTTCTTACTAGCTACTCATTGTAATGACTTGTGCTATTATATTTTATCTGTTGTTTAGAGTTTTTAATAGCAGTATCTTTACTTCTTCATTATTTGAATATGGAAAGTGTAAGTAAGGTAGAGTATCCCCTTGATGCCAGATCGCGTCTTTACTCACAGCTGCAGTGGTGAGCTGCCCTCTCCTGGTCATCTGTGCCATCTAGAACTCCCAGTGGGTCCTAGGAAAATCAGTTTTTTGCCAAATCAATATTTTAATTGTGTCTTTGATACTAACACTATCTTGTTTTGTGACTCTACAGCTTTGTAAAACTGCTGTAGTTTCTTTTCTCTCTTAGAAAAAGACATTTGTTGACAGAAAAGATGGGGCCATCTTCTCTCTCCCACATGTTCTTGTGGACTTTCTTCCTACCGTAGATTTTTGCCTGTTCAGTCTTAATGGGCTGAACAGGCAAATACTCTATGCTGTTTCTTTCTTAACTAAATTCTTAAGATTTACTTTGAAGATGTTCTTTAGTATGTTCATCCCTCCTTAGGAAAAAAGATTTTCAAAAGTACTTAAATACCTGGATTAACCAAGATGATCTTTTCATGGATGATATTTCTTACATATTTTCTTAAAGATTGGCATCAGAATTTCCTTAATCCATTTAATAATTTCATGTTGGAAATGATTTTACAAAAGATTCTTATTAAAACCAGTGCTTCTGTTCTTAATTTCTCATTCTAGATTATTAGCATCAACTTTGGTGCTCACCTAACTATAATACCAGAATAGTGAACAGAACATATTTTAGCATTTCAGTGTCTTGTTGAAAAATAGCTGTTTATTCCTGCCTTAGTTTTTGATTTACCAGATCTTTCTATATATTCTTTTATTTCATATTTTCAAAAGATAAAGCAAAAAATGTTCTGGTTTTTATTATATTTCTCAGTTAAATTTATAGCTTGTTACTAGTAGATATTTTTGTGTAAGACTTTTTATGACGTTATTTCTAAAATTCATATATACTTTCATAGCTCAGTATATATTAATCTTTACTAAGGAAACATATCATATATCCTTCTAAAAATCCTACAGTTAAGATCAAAAGATTAGAGGTGAAAGTCTTTAAACCTTTTCATTTACTAATTACTTTATCTTTCAGATCATTTTATGTCATCTTTTTTGCTTGACTAATTCCATTGTGTATTATAAACACATATTTGGAGAAGACTATAGGTACAAAGATTAATTGGGATATTTGAAGATTTCTTCAGGAGTTAGCTAGAATTTGTCTCCATTTTCAAGTATGAACAAAAAAGTTTAGCCAGTTAAAAGAGATTTTAAGACCCTAATCCATACTTTAAAATAAATTTTAAAAGCAGATTATCTGAAAGAGTAACTTATAAATTTAGAAAGTTTGAAAATCTAGTCAAAATTGTAGGAGGTAGTTATTCAGTTAGGAGCAGATCATATGCCATCTCATTTCCCAACTAGTCTGTGTTGTCTTAGTAAAGATTTATGCATAGTTAGGGCTTCACTGGTGGCTCAGATGATAAAGAATATGCCTGCAATGCGGGAGAACCAGGTTCGATCCCTGGGTTGGGAAGATCCCCTGGAGAAGGAAAAGGCTACCCACTCCAGTACTTTGGCCTGGAGAATTCCATGGACTGTATAGTTCATGGAGTCGCAGAGTCAGACACAACTAAGCGACTTTCACTTTATACATGGTTAAGACCTGACATGAGCTTGGTGACCATGGAAAAATGTGAGCCCAAAATTCTTTCGTTGATATTAAAAATCTCAAACCTTATAAAATTTCTATTTGTCTTCAATGGTGAAATCATTTAAATGTTTCAACACCTGATTTTGAGCCCCTGCGGTGTCACTTACTAGTTTTGTGACAAACTTGTTAAGTTTCTTCTATAAAATAGAAAAAATAGAAAATAGTAGTGTCCTTAATGGATGCTTATGAAAGTTGGAGTATTAAAAGCATTTTGTAACTGTTAAGTGGCACAAAAATGTAAAATGGAATTACTTGTAAAAATAAAAATGTACTTAAAATTTTTTTTTTAATCTATGCTTGCTAATGCTTAGGATCCCTTAGGAAAACCTACTGTTTTCTTTAGACCTCTCCATGACAGTTAGTCTTGAACTCTGATCAGAGAAGAAGAAATTGTCNACTGGAGTGGGTTGCCATTTCCTTCTCCTTCTAGTGAGGTGAAAAGGCCGTTATTGGTCCCAGCTGATTTAGATACTATTTGCCTAGAACTCTCTTCAGTTAGACTCTACATCTTATCCCTAATAGAGATCTATATTCATATAATAAAACTTGAGGTGCTTATGTTACCTACAATACCAGTTGGCTTGTAAACTTCTTGTACCTGAGACTCATGGTAACTGATCAAAAACTTAGCCTCTCTTTCCTTTTAGTTTGGGACAGAGCCTTCTGCTGAGGACAGCTAGTTAACATTTTGTGTCTGGTGCCTGAATGAATTCTTCTCATTAAATTCTGAGTGGTAAGCCTGCCAGGGCAGTAATTCCAGTTTGCTGCTGACTAAGTATCATGTGTTCTCTCTTCACTGATATTCAGCTTTTCCATATGGGGAAAAAAAAATCAGTAACTGAGAGGTACAGAGTAACTTTAGCTTCCTTATGGCCTAGGAACTGTGATGAAATCCTAGTAAAGGACCAGTTTCCTTTATCCTAACTAGCATGTCTGAATTTGGCTTTGCAAATAAGCATTTCTCAAGCCTTGTTCCATGTTTCAGTAAGACCAGGAAGTAGCCCGCCTCTCCTGTGTTCTTTAGAGAGGAGTGCGGGCGGTGCTTGGGGTTCTGAGGAAATGGTTTATGATCTACTTCCCTTACCGCTTTTATAAAAGTTGGGGCCCTTTGTGGGCAGAAAATTCATAAGTCCTCCTGGGAATCCAGGCAACTGAATTAATTGCTACATGGGTCTGGAATAACATAGTACAGTGGATAGCAACTCTTTATTAAAGGGCAAAGCTGCAATTAACAGCAGATTAAAAGTGGTCTGCATTCTGACTCATGTTTAAATTCCTTGTTCCAAAGTGATACTGAACTAATTCTTGTAGGTTTTTCCAAATGTGAGGATTCAGATAGTATTGTTAAAATATTTTTGCCTTTGATGTAGTGTTTCTTATCTGACTTCAAAATTCTCTGACTCTGGGAATGCCAGAGTTCACATACCTATAGTATTTGTACAGTGGGAAGTTTTTTTTTTTTTNGGATTCAGATAGTATTGTTAAAATATTTTTGCCTTTGATGTAGTGTTTCTTATCTGACTTCAAAATTCTCTGACTCTGGGAATGCCAGAGTTCACATACCTATAGTATTTGTACAGTGGGAAGTTTTTTTTTTTTTCTTTTTCACATTTGATTGTCTCTTTATATGTTACTCATCTAAAAAGAAATTTTCCAGGCAAGTAGGAATATGTTTATCCAAACAGATTTTTTAAAATTGTTTTTTGGTTCTCCTTTTAAGTTCTAAGGTTGCTAACCCTGATTTAAAAAGAACATTGGTTAGAAACCTTTCCATCAGAGAGCTGATGGTTGGGAGCTGATATAATCAAAACAATGAATACCCAACTTTTAGGAAAGTAAGCTTTATCAGTTTAAATGTGGTTATAATTAGCAAAGTGACTGTGCAAAATGGCATCCTTGTATTCAGTATCACTGCACACTGCATGAGTCACCCAGCTAGTTTCTGACAAAGGCGTGATCTCTTTTTTGTTTACAATTTCAGCATGTTTATGCAGTTCCGAATGAGTAAGCCAGAGAATTAATTTCTAAATGAAGTAACTAATACTTTCAAAGGACTATACTTTGAAATGTCAGTGTGAGGTTTGCTACTAGTATAAAATCAGTCAGAATTAGGAGTCAGAATGTTTGGACTTGGGTCCCTGCCTGCCAGTGACAGAATGGGCCACTGTGTTAACTCTCTGAGACTCAGTTTCCTCACCTTTGAAGTAAGGATATTAACTTTTCCCAGTCAATCTCATAAGATTATTATCAGAATCAAAATAAGAAAGGTATGTGAAAGTGCTTTATAAACTGAAAACATCACACAAATACAGGGTGTCATTATTCTAATGGGCTTCTAATGTGTCAGAGCACAATCCAAACGGTCATCCTTGGTATTATACGAAACACAGCGGAAACAGGTGGAATCTGCTTTGATTCTCCAGTTGTTTTGGTCTAGTTGGAAAAGGGGGCTTCTCAGGTGGCTCAGATGGTAAAGGATCTGCCTGCAATACAGGAGACCCAGGTTCGATCCCTGGGTCAAAAGACCCACTGGAGAGGGAGAACGCAACCCACTCCAATCCAAAATAACCTGAATATGTTTGAACAGAGACTTGGAAAAGAATAAATGTTACATTTTGGGCTAGCTGTCTTCGCATGAGTTTCTGGTTGGGATCAGCCTTTAAACATATCTAAGTTTAATTGGATTTATATTCATAAGATGGGCTTCCCTGGTGGCTCAGCCTGTAATGTGGGAGACCTGGGGTTGATCCCTGGGTTGGGAAGGACCCCTGGAGGAGCCTGAGTGGCAACCCACTCCAGCATTCTTGCCTGGAGAATCCCCATGGACAGAAGAGCCTGGTGGGCTACAGTCCTCAGAGACTTGGAAAAGAATAAATGTTACATTTTGGGCTAGCTGTCTTCGCATGAGTTTCTGGTTGGGATCAGCCTTTAAACATATCTAAGTTTAATTGGATTTATATTCATAAGATGGGCTTCCCTGGTGGCTCAGCCTGTAATGTGGGAGACCTGGGGTTGATCCCTGGGTTGGGAAGGACCCCTGGAGGAGCCTGAGTGGCAACCCACTCCAGCATTCTTGCCTGGAGAATCCCCATGGACAGAAGAGCCTGGTGGGCTACAGTCCATGGGGTCGCAAAGAGCTGGACATGACTGAGGGACTAAGCACACATATTCATGACCCTTTATGAGGCCAGTGATACAGCTTTAGCTAGTTGTAACAACTGAAACTACCTTTCTGTTTTTTATTGACCTGAATGGGTACTTTTATGTGAGGATACATATCCTCATTAGCTCAGGCCAGTGGTTCTCAAACCAGGCACAGTTTTGCCCTCCTCTTGCTTCCCCAAGGTTATTTCGAAACATCTTAAGACATTCTAGGTTATCACAGTGCAGGGGCCGGGGGGGGGGTTGGGGGGGCGGTGGTTGCTGTCAGCTTGTATGTTGAAGCCAGGGATGCACATGATGCATAGAAGGGCCCCTCCCTACGAAGAATCCCACCTGAAACGTCAGTGATGCTGAGGTCAGGGAGAAGCCCCAGCACAATGGGAATATTTAAAAGAAGTCAAAGCACTTACAAAGTTATTACTAAATCATTGCTATGTTGCTCAGGAATGGAAGAATTTGTGTAATCAAAGGAATTAAACTTTCTGCCTATTGTGAGGTCCAAAATTGTTTCTTTCTGGCGTCCAAAGTGAGAAGCTTTATTTCTTGACTTAAGAAATATCCTTTCAAAGGACTTCCCTGGCATCCAGTGGTTAAGGCTCTGTGCTTCCACTGCAGGGGGCCCGGGGTCCATCCCTGGTCGGGGAACTAAGATCCCACATGCCTCAGGCATAGCCAAAAAAAAAAGAATGAAATGTCCTTTCTTTCCCTTTTCTGTAAGAACTCTTTAAGCTGTTTTTAAAATCTTTATTGAATTTGTTACAATATTATTTTATCTTTTGGCCACCAGGCATGTGGGATCTTAGTTCCCCAACCAGGGATCGGACCTGCTCCCCCTGCATTGGAAAGAGAGTCTTAACCACTGGATGGCCAGGGAAGTCCCTGTAACAACTCTTAAGTTCCTCCTATGGTAGCGGCGCACTTCTCTAGGCAGTGGCAGTCTTTTGGGGAAGGAAGTACAGAGGAGCACCGACTTTTGCGTTAAAGAGTTGAATATTATATACTAAACGCAGTGAAACAAGCCCTGGGAGAGTCACTGTGACTTCCCAATTAGATCACCTGCAGTTTCCAAGTTGGAAGATGGACACAGTGATAACCTGAGTGTATCCAAATACGTTTGAGAATGTCGAGATTTAAAAAGAGATGTGCAAAAATAAAAAATTAATGGAAGGTAATATTGAACTGTATTATAAGTAACAGCAGAGTAAGATAAAATATCTGGTGTATAAATGAAGCATACATTAAGTTCTACAAGGACTTTTTGTCTGATTTTATTTTACCAAAAAGTCTAGTATTTTGTATTTTTAGGACCTATCGAGTAGCCACCATTTAATGGATCATTTCTTAGAATAATTGAATAACTTTAACAAGGAGGCAACTTACGGCTTCCCAGGTGGTGCTGGTGGTAAACAACACACCAGCCAGTGCAGGAGATGTAAGAGATGTGGGTTTGATCCCTGGCTCAGTAAGGTCCCCTGGAGGAGGGCATGGCAACCCACTTGTTTCTTGCCTAGAGAATCCTATGGACAGAGGAGCCTGGTGGGCTATGCGTCCATAGGGTAGCAAAGAGTCCGACATGACTGAAGTGACTCAGCACACACATGTAGACAGCTTAAGGAAAAAGATTCTGATTACTGAAGATCCAGGTAACTTTGACCATAGCACAGGTGATTCTGGGCGGAGAAAATAACCCAGGCCTGAGGAGTCCCAGGCTGCCCTCCTCTCCTCACCGCCAGAGCACCAGCTCCGGGAGCAAGTGTAGAACATCTTGTTTGTTGGGAACTGGCGCTGAGGGAGGTGCCAGAGAAGCAGGAGTGATGGTCTCATGGCCACCCACTGAGGCAGCTTTGGGCAAGGCCAACCCTGTTTGGTAGCATCCTACCCCAAAATATTTTCCTCCAAATTGTCTTAAAAAAAAAAAAAAAAAAACTTGGTTTGTTATACTGCCAGATATTTTCATTTGGAATAACAAACACCTTTTTTTAAAAAAAAGTACATCTTGTGCTCGCCTTTCTTTGCTATTGCTTCATATCCCCAGTCTCACCTTCCTTTCAAGGTTTAGCTCAACACTGACCCTGTTAGAAGTCATCTTTCCAGTTGTGACTTCCCGTAGCACATAGTCTGGCTCACAGCACCCATTACTTGTGACCCTTTCTGGCCTCTGGACCCTTTGATGGTATATCTTAGCCAATTCCATCTGCAAACCCAGACCTGAGCCCGCCCAGTGCCTGGCGCAGAACAGGCACACATTTGTACAGATGAAGAAGTCAGCAGCAGCAGCTATGTCTTGGGCAGTGGGGTGGGCAAGGCAGAGACTATCTTTCAAACACTAGGAGAAGAATCAACGGCCTCCTCCTCAAACCCAGAAGAGGGTGTGGGGCTATCAGTGAGAACCGGAGGAGAGGTGGGCAAGATTCATCTGATGAACACTTTTTATGAGGTGGTGGGAAAAAAGAGCATAGGAAGGAAGGTGAAGGAGAACCAAAGACAAACCAGGACTGTTTACATTTGTTACCTAGGAAACAGCAGAGTATTATACTCCCTGCTCTCCCACTTGTATTGTATAGCCGGTTACTTCCAGGATTCAGCCACAAGATAGTGTGATTAGAGTAAAAAAAAAAAAAAAAAACTTGGTTTGTTATACTGCCAGATATTTTCATTTGGAATAACAAACACCTTTTTTTAAAAAAAAGTACATCTTGTGCTCGCCTTTCTTTGCTATTGCTTCATATCCCCAGTCTCACCTTCCTTTCAAGGTTTAGCTCAACACTGACCCTGTTAGAAGTCATCTTTCCAGTTGTGACTTCCCGTAGCACATAGTCTGGCTCACAGCACCCATTACTTGTGACCCTTTCTGGCCTCTGGACCCTTTGATGGTATATCTTAGCCAATTCCATCTGCAAACCCAGACCTGAGCCCGCCCAGTGCCTGGCGCAGAACAGGCACACATTTGTACAGATGAAGAAGTCAGCAGCAGCAGCTATGTCTTGGGCAGTGGGGTGGGCAAGGCAGAGACTATCTTTCAAACACTAGGAGAAGAATCAACGGCCTCCTCCTCAAACCCAGAAGAGGGTGTGGGGCTATCAGTGAGAACCGGAGGAGAGGTGGGCAAGATTCATCTGATGAACACTTTTTATGAGGTGGTGGGAAAAAAGAGCATAGGAAGGAAGGTGAAGGAGAACCAAAGACAAACCAGGACTGTTTACATTTGTTACCTAGGAAACAGCAGAGTATTATACTCCCTGCTCTCCCACTTGTATTGTATAGCCGGTTACTTCCAGGATTCAGCCACAAGATAGTGTGATTAGAGTTCAGCTATGAGTTAAATAGGGCCTGGTGATTCAGGTGGAGAGTATCCTCACCCTTTGAGACATTTTTGTGGTTCCCCACCATTGATTTTGGCATATTTGGAGAACAGACTTGTTTGTGTTAAGAGAATGCCTGTACGTTGACTTGACCTGCGCAATGAGCTGTTTGTGATATTCACACAGAAACCAGTGAAATCTTTTAGGATCAAATGATAAACCCTGTTTTTTTTTTTATCCTTTCAGGAAAATGGCAGACGGTTTTTCGGTAAGTGTTTTATGTCTGTTTTCCTACCTTAATATATATACATTCATGCGGGATGAGGGTTGTTTGTTTTTTAACCACTCAAGTTTCCTGTTTAACTCTCCCACCACGTGGCTTCCTCTGGCCTCATCTGTCCAATGAGGGCTTGTTAGGTGGAGTCTTGTTTTTGCAGCAACCGGTTTGGGAAGAAAGCCAGGCAGAGAGAGGCCTCACTAACAGTAACCCCTTTACCAAAGGCCTAGGACAGAAGCTGGTGGATTCTGCCGGCAGGAGCTGAGAAGCCAACTGAGCCAAGGGCAGTGTGGTTCATTCTGAGCAACCTGATTTTTTTTTAATCCTAAAGTGCCCTCAACTCCTCTCCCTTCCCAAATGCTGGAGTAAGAAGCAGCCAAAACAAATTCCTATTAGTATGTTTATGTATTCCCCAATTCCCTAATGGAATGACACGTCACCTAGAGCCACGAGCTCTGCTCAGGTTTGTTTTCTAAATCCAGTTTGCTTTCCATCATCACGGAGCCCTCTGTTTCTCCCCCTCCCCCAGGCCACATGGGCTCCCTTCACAGCCTCACTGTGTTGCCCCAACACCAGATCTAGGGTTGTGTTCCCAATGCATCAAAGACAATCCTGGCAGATCATATTGAGTCAATGGAGAAGTCTTTACTGGGCATCTTCCATGTTCCACCTGGCAGTGTGCTAAATACTGTAGAAAACAGGCAGGGAGAAAGCAGTCTCTTCCTGGAGAGGAAGGACATAATCCAACACTGGCACAGAGTCTTGCAGTCTGTAAAGAGCCGTCCCAAATGCTGCCTCACTTGTTTGTCACAACGATCATGTGAAATAGATCATTATCCCCATTTTACAAGCAAAGACACTAAGTCCTATACAGGTGACATGATAGCTCTGAAACTCTGGAGCCCTTGATTGATAACACTGGATTTCTTGATGGATGGCACTGAATTTTAAACCAAATCTTCTGACTCCACATCGCAGGCTTCTCCCTGTGTACAAGGCAGCCTCTCTGGTACTAGCCTGGATGCCACTAAGTGGTAACTTACCTGGCGTACCCAAAGTGCAGTAGACACCCCGCAAAGGGAAGGCCGACGCAGCCAGGGCCAGCTCGGTGGCAGGTTTTGCAGCCCAAGAGTATACTGAGCTTTGTGACTTTTTTTTCCCATGTCAGTTAGAAAGTATGTGCTTTTACATAGAGAATGCAAATTACAAAAAGGCAACCTTCAATGATCCGAGATGATGGGAGGCAAGAGTAAAGTGATAAAGCATGTATAATACCAGAGTCAAATTTTAGTCTTAGGAACTCAAAACTAAAAGGTTGGGAAAACTTTATTGATATGAATTTCATATCTTCACCATATCCCTCTAATTCTTAGATCACATATTCCTGAAAATTCTGTTGTGATTATTCTTCATCCTCTAATTTTTTTAATGTCTTTTTTTCCAGCTTAATGATGCCTTATCTGGGTCTGGAAAACCAAACCCCCAAGGTTGGCCTGGTTCATGGGGAAACCAGCCTGCTGGGGCAGGAGGCTACCCNCCTCTGCCCAAGCCTCCCTCGCAGCACACGAGCCAGTGCAGAGGGGTCGGGAAAATGGCAGACAGTTTTTTGCTTAATGATGCCTTATCTGGGTCTGGAAAACCAAACCCCCAAGGTTGGCCTGGTTCATGGGGAAACCAGCCTGCTGGGGCAGGAGGCTACCCAGGAGCGGCCTATCCTGGGGCCTACCCTGGACAGGCCCCTCCTGGCCCCTACCCTGGACAAGGACCTCCTGGGGCCTACCCTCCACAGGGACCTCCTGGGGCCTACCCTGGCCCAACAGCACCTGCTTATCCTGGACCAACTGCACCGAGTGCCTACCCCGGACCTGGGGCCTACCCACCTCCTACACAGTCAAGTGGTCTTGGAACCTACCCTGCTGCTGCTTCTGGACCCCTGGTAAGATGGAGTGAATCATTTAGTAAACTTCAGTGTGCTCGGGACCAAGTTAATAAAGAACACGGCTGGGACTTTCCTACCAGTCCAGTGGCTAAGACTCCATGCTCCCAGTGCAGGGGGCCTGAGTTCGACCCCTGATCGGGGAACTAGATCCCACATGCCACAACTAAGACCCAGCACAGCCAAATAAATAAACATTTAAAAAAAGAAAGAAAATGGTCATTGTCTGGAGTGGTAGTGTCATCACTTGTAGTGCTCTGACTGGAAGCTGGTGCTGGGCACTGACCTGCAGAGGGCTTAGGGAGACCTGAAGCTTGAAACTCACTGCTTAGAGCCATTTTGCAAGGACCAGGCACAGTGTATGTTGTTCAATAGAAAAATTAGTTTCCGGTGTTTAGTATATGTACTGTTAAAGAGAAGCCAATGTATGTTTTGAAGGCATCTGTAAAGCAGCTTTAATAGAAATCAAGATCATAGTAATGGTTGTCATTATTACCGATAAACACTGAATATATAACATGTGCCAGCTGTGTGCTTATACATGGATGCTCTCATTCAACTCCATAAGCACCCTGTAAGATACTGTTATTATCGCCACTTTACAAATAAGGAAATAGGGCAATAAAGGGTTATACAACCTTCCCATGGTCATAGAGGGGAAATTTGGGGCAACCACAGTAATCTGGTTTTTAAAAACCTTCTAAAGATAATTGTGTGATCTAAGGGTTGAATTTTCATTTATATTAAAACTCATTTTAATAAATGAATTCTAACCATAAAACCCAACTCTGGGGGCTCCAGACACATCTCCAAACAGTCTAGCTGTGAGAAAAGATACATATATGAGAAAAGAGTTCAATAGCAGTGTGAGATTAGCCCCTTTCAGGAGTGTGATGGCACAGGGAGTATTTGCTCTGCTTATTGGTCAGCTTAGAGGAGAGCAGAGAGACAGCATTAGGCGCGTGAGAGGCGACGCGCAGGACCTGGACCACACACAGGTAGTCGGTTTAGACAGGAAAATGGAAACTCTGGAAGGAAGAGGCAGTGGGAAAGAGACTGAAGAGGAGGAACCCCAGAATCTAGTGGTTAAGTCTTGTTGTTTTTGTTCAGTGACTAAGTCGAGTCTGACTCTTTGTGACCCCATGGACTGCACCACACCAGGCTTCCCTGTCCTTCCCTACCTCTTGGGGTTTTCTCAAACTCATGTTCATCGAGTTGTTGATGCCGTCCAACCATCTCATCCCTTGTCGCCCTCTTCTCCTCCTGCCCTCAATCTTTCCCAGCATCAGGGTCTTTTCTAATGAGTAGGCTCTTCACATCAGGTGGCCAAAATATTGGAATGTCAGCTTCAGCATCAGTCCTTCCAATGAATATTCAGGGTTGATTTCCTTTAGGACTGACTGGTTTGGTCTCCTTGCTGTCCAAGGGACTCTCAAGAGTCTTCTCCAGCACCAAAAATTCAAAAGCATCAATTCTTTGGTGCTCAGCTTTCTTTATGGTCCAATTCTCACATTCGTATATGACTGCTGCAAAAACCACAGCTTTAACTATACAGACCTTTGGAATCAAAGTGATGTCTCTACTCTTTAATAGCTTTTCTTCCAAAGAGCAAGAGTCTTCTGATTTTGTGACTGCAGTCACTATCTGCAGTGATTCTGGAGTCCAAGAAAATAAAACCTGCCAGTTTCCCACTTTTTCCTCATCTATTTGCCATAAAGTGATAGGACCAGATGCCATGATTTAGCGTTTTTGATTGTTCAGTTTTAGCCAGCTTTTTCACTCTCCTCTCTCATCCTTATCAAAAGGCTCTTTAGTTCCTCTTCACTCTCTGCCATTAGAGTGGTATCATCTGTATATCTGAGTGAAGTGAAAGTGAAGTCACTCAGTCGTGTCCGACTCTTTGCGACCCATGGACTGTAGCCCACCAAGCTCCTCTGTCCATGGGATTCTCCAGGCAAGAATACTGGAGTGGGTTGCCATTTCCTTCTCCAGGGGATCTTCCCGACCCAGGGATCGAACCCAGTTCTCTCATATTGCAGGCAGACACCTCTGCACCACCAGGTAAGCCCCTGAGGTTGTTGGTATTTCTCCTAACAATCTTCATTCAGTTCAGCATGTCACATGATGTACTCTGCACAGAAGTTAAATAAGCAGGGTCACAATATGCAGCGTTGACATACTCCTCTTGCAATTTTGAACCAGTTCATTGTTCCATGTCCAGTTCTAACTGTTGCTTCTTGACCTAAACGCAGATTGCTCAGAAGGCAGGTAAGAAGGCCTGGTATCCCCATCTCTTTAAGAATTTTCGAGTTTGTTGTGATCCAGTCAAAGGCTTTCACGTAGTCAAATGAAGCAGAAGTGGACATTTTTCTGGAATTCTCTTGCATTTTCTATGATTCACGGATGTTGGCAATTTGATTTCTTGTTCCTCTTTTCTAAATTCAGCTTATACATCTGGAAGTTCTTAGTTCACATACTGTTGAAGTCTAGCTTGAAGGATTTTGAGCATTTCCTTGCTAGCATTTGAAAAGAGTACAACTGTATGGTAGTTTGAACATTCTTTGACATTACCTTTCTTTGGAATTGGGATGAAAACTTTCCTTTTCCAGTCCTGTGGTCATTGCTTACTTTTCCAAATGTTCTGACATGTTGAATACAGCACTTTAACAGTGGCAAAGAATCCGCCTGCCAATTTAGGAGACACGGGTTTGATCCCTGGGTGGGGAAGGTCCCCTGGAGAAGGAAATGGTAATCTACTCCAGTATTCTTGCCTAGGAAATCCCACGGAGAGAGGAGGATGGCAGGTTACAGTCCATGGGGTCATCAGAGAGTCAGACACGACTTCGTGACTAAACACCAGCAAGAAAGAGTCAGGAAACGACTGGCTTTTCAAGGCTGGACAGGGAGAATGTCAGCCAAGGGTCAGCCCAAACCAGGGACTCAGGAAGGGGATCAGATCGGGGAGAGGCAGGGGAGACCACTGCAGTTCACTCTGGTTGGATTTGTGGCACCAGTAGCAAAGCCAGATGGGAAGAAGCACAGGACTAATACAGATCAGATCAGAGCTAGAGAGAAAAAGACTTGGGCAATGGTTGAACCCAGGGGGAAACAATCTTAAAGGAAAAAGAGAAGAAGCCAAGATAGAGCAGTGGAAATATTTATAACACCTTGAACACAGACGGTCAGTAAATATTCCATTTCCTTCTCCAGGGGATCTTCCCGACCCAGGGATCGAACCCAGTTCTCTCATATTGCAGGCAGACACCTCTGCACCACCAGGTAAGCCCCTGAGGTTGTTGGTATTTCTCCTAACAATCTTCATTCAGTTCAGCATGTCACATGATGTACTCTGCACAGAAGTTAAATAAGCAGGGTCACAATATGCAGCGTTGACATACTCCTCTTGCAATTTTGAACCAGTTCATTGTTCCATGTCCAGTTCTAACTGTTGCTTCTTGACCTAAACGCAGATTGCTCAGAAGGCAGGTAAGAAGGCCTGGTATCCCCATCTCTTTAAGAATTTTCGAGTTTGTTGTGATCCAGTCAAAGGCTTTCACGTAGTCAAATGAAGCAGAAGTGGACATTTTTCTGGAATTCTCTTGCATTTTCTATGATTCACGGATGTTGGCAATTTGATTTCTTGTTCCTCTTTTCTAAATTCAGCTTATACATCTGGAAGTTCTTAGTTCACATACTGTTGAAGTCTAGCTTGAAGGATTTTGAGCATTTCCTTGCTAGCATTTGAAAAGAGTACAACTGTATGGTAGTTTGAACATTCTTTGACATTACCTTTCTTTGGAATTGGGATGAAAACTTTCCTTTTCCAGTCCTGTGGTCATTGCTTACTTTTCCAAATGTTCTGACATGTTGAGTACAGCACTTTAACAGTGGCAAAGAATCCGCCTGCCAATTTAGGAGACACGGGTTTGATCCCTGGGTGGGGAAGGTCCCCTGGAGAAGGAAATGGTAATCTACTCCAGTATTCTTGCCTAGGAAATCCCACGGAGAGAGGAGGATGGCAGGTTACAGTCCATGGGGTCATCAGAGAGTCAGACACGACTTCGTGACTAAACACCAGCAAGAAAGAGTCAGGAAACGACTGGCTTTTCAAGGCTGGACAGGGAGAATGTCAGCCAAGGGTCAGCCCAAACCAGGGACTCAGGAAGGGGATCAGATCGGGGAGAGGCAGGGGAGACCACTGCAGTTCACTCTGGTTGGATTTGTGGCACCAGTAGCAAAGCCAGATGGGAAGAAGCACAGGACTAATACAGATCAGATCAGAGCTAGAGAGAAAAAGACTTGGGCAATGGTTGAACCCAGGGGGAAACAATCTTAAAGGAAAAAGAGAAGAAGCCAAGATAGAGCAGTGGAAATATTTATAACACCTTGAACACAGACGGTCAGTAAATATTTGTTGAATGAACTGGGGAAGGTATTAACTGGAAAGTTCCCATTCGACAAACATTGAGTACCTGCCACCTTTAAAGCACCACACAGGGCCTGTGTGAATTAAACAGAACACCTCAGAGGCCTAAAGGTGCCAGTGTTTGCCTGCAGGGAGCAGAACCACCAGGACGAACATGTCATATGACAAGGATCTTAAGAGTGGCACAGAAATGTTAATGTTGATTGCAAGGTCTAGCTTAAGCTTTTCCAAAAAACAGGCTCCATGGATGAATTATGGATTAGGATGGCCCTTATCATGAGAGATACAGTCTCCAGAAGGGAACATATTGTCTTTGGCACTAATTAACTGATGGCTTTTTTCTTGATTGTTGAAGTTGTGTAGGGAGCCATCTCTCTTCAGACCCTGGACAAGGTGGCCTGAGAGTCTGAAAAGATGGTTTAAAGTAGGGTTACATGTTATTCACATATATTAATAGTGGTTGAACTCTAGCAATGTCCTTTTCTTTCTTCCCTCAAGAAAACATGAGTCTTTTTTGGGGGGGGGCGGGGGGTTGGGTAGCTGCATGGCATATGGGATCTTAGTTCACCAACTGGGGTGAACTAGGGTGAACTCACACCCCCTGCAGCAAAAGCACAGCATCTTAACCACTGGGCTGCCAGGAAAGTCCCCTGGAACATGACTCTTTCTTGATATATACGCATTTTTTTATTCCCAGAATGTGCCTTATGACCTGTATTTTCCTGGAGGAATCATGCCTCGCATGCTGATAACAATCCTGGGTACAGTAAAGCCCAATGCAAACAGGTAAAGAGCAAAATTAGCAAGTCTAACATACTGATTGATTGATTTTGGAATAAAGGGTGATCTGTTTTAAATTTTATTGGAATTTTAAAAATTACATTTAGAATCTTGACTATACCATAGTTTGTGATTTTCCCATAAATCAATTCACAGTCTCACCAAGAGGATAAATCCCTTGCTAAGTCTTGGGTTAAAAAGAAAAAGATGCCTAGTTGATCTGAGAGCTTAAATATTATATCTCCTGTCCTCATATTGGTACAGTCTCCCTGGAGCTGTGAAGGTCATGATACACTCTCAGATTTGTGAGCTTGGTTGCCTTTTCCATGTTCATACTGTTGGCCTGGTCTACAGATGCTAAGTGACAAGATGCGGAACCCCAGTGTTCTGAGTAGACACTATTTACTTAAAAGGTTTGAAAAAACTTTACAAGTTAAAGTTTTAACTTGATGAAGTAATTTGTCAAAATAAATCAGTCTTCACCATTGGTACTGCTTTGGTTAAGGTGAACTAGAAGGGGCTAAGATTTTGAGTTCACTTCAGAAAATCCATGCTGATTTACAGCTGCCTTGGAACACTGGACTCTGGTTATTGCCACTGGTTATATTTACATATATCCTGAAACTGTTCAGTATGTCTGTCCTTGAGGTTGGTGGTACCATTAAAGCTCCTATAGCCATTAATTAATCTGTTTCTGGGTCTTGTCTATAGACAATACACAAAAGGTACAAATTCAAGCTGTGTACACAGGTTTATTTAATTCTGTAAACAGCCTCTGTGAGTACCTGTCACTTTGATCCTGGTGAATCAGCGGGAGCAACCTCCTCTGTTACCAGGAGGTGGACAGGTTCTGATCAGATCATTTTACATTCAGCCAACCAGTTCACTCCACCTCCAGCCAGCCTCCTCTGGTTCTACGTGGTAGTCACTATCTTAAGCTAGCTCTTCCTTCCACACAGCCTAGACAGCTTCTCTCAGCACAGTACTTCCCTACACAGTAAAAACTGGTCTCACAGCAAGTTACAAAACATACACTCAATGTATCTTCTGCCTGTATCCTCATCCACCTTGCCTCCCAAAATAACACCGGACCCAGAGCCCTGATCCTGTGCAGGCAGCACTCATGATTAGGTGTAATACCTGCTCTCCTGAGGCAGCTGCTGTGAAGCAGAACCACAGTGGCATCTTTGCTTTACTTAGGACTATCACACTAGAAAGGCTGGGCTTCCCAGGTGGCTCAGTGGTAAAGAATCTCCCTGCCAAGCCGGAGACACGGGTTCTAATCCTGAGTCAGGAAGATCCCCTGGAGGAGGAAATGGCTATCTACTTCGGTATTCTTGCCTGGGAAATCCCATGGACAGAGGAGCCTGGCAGGCTTCATTGCATGGGGTCGCAAAGTCTAACACGACTTAGGAACTACACCACCACCACCACCACCACCACCACTAGAAAGGTTAGAGACTGTGGCAGGTTACAACCAATTTTGGCTGAAATGATTACAGTGGCAGTAAACTGAGAAATGTATTGCTTTGAGCTGCACAATCTACGTGAGGAATCACATGAAAGGAGAAAAATCCTTGAAGTGGTAGAGGCGACAATTACCCTTTCACTGCTGAGAAAGCACAAGCGTCGCCCACCAAATACAAGTTCTATTGCCATCTGACTCTGTTGGTTCTTTTCCTGTGAACTTAATCATTGATGGTTGTGTGTATCTGTTACTGGGTGAATGAAAACACCCAAAGGGTCATTGTTAATAGGTCTAGAATGCAGACCTTGCTTTAAAACAAGAGCTGCTTATTTTAACAGAACCAGCTGCTTCTGATTAGTGCTCTGGGGAGCACACTTTTGAGAAACCGTGCAGAAAGGGTAGTACTTTAACAGCTAGAGAACCTGTGTGTGGATGTCAATATAGACATCCAAGGAGAGAGATCAGGGCAGAAAGTTTATCCAGCACTTCCACTAATTCCACTTCACCTCACAGAATGTTTAACACATTTATTATTATGACTTTACAACTCAGCAACAGGATACTGAACATTAACTATGTTATATCATTCTTGCTGTTTTAGGACTAGGTT
Source organism: Oreotragus oreotragus (assembly GCA_006410675.1). Classification (NCBI taxonomy): domain Eukaryota; kingdom Metazoa; phylum Chordata; class Mammalia; order Artiodactyla; family Bovidae; genus Oreotragus; species Oreotragus oreotragus. The sequence continues at coordinate 147,354 of SJYX01005170.1, forward strand.
TTCCAGTTAACTATGAGGAAGCTAGGGATTTGATAGCACTTTATGTGACTGGTTTACTTTTCATAGGGATTGAAAGTAACCTGTCAGGGCAGGAAGGAGGTAGGCATATTTCCATAATGTCAGGTATAAAGTGCCCTCAAAGTGGCCCCAAACCTCTGCAAGGAAACCTTGACCATGTTTATATGCAGAGATAGTAAAAAGGGAAATACAGGTAAATAGGATATAACCAAAGATAACAAGGGCTAAACACTCAACACATATTGTCTTGTTTACTGTGGGATACTGTGGTAGTATGTTGAATATAGCAGTGTCCCTTATCTGAGGTTTTGCTTTCCACAGCTTCAGTTACCCAAGGTCAATCACAGTCTGACAATATTAAGTGGAAAATTCCAGAAATAAGCAATTCATAAGTTTTAAGTTGCCAACACTGTACACAGCATGGTGAAATCTCATGCTGTCCAGCCCATCGTGCCCAGGCTGCGGAACCATCCCCTTCTGCTGCACATCTGGTCTGTTAGGTATCAGTCCCACTGTCATGGTCCCCTGGTGCTTGTGTCCACATAACTCTCATTTTACCTAATAATGGCTCCGAAAAGCAAGGGTAGCGATGCTGGCAATTCACATATGCCACAGAGAAGCTGTAAAGGGCTCTCTTGAAGTGAAAAGGGGACAGTACTCAATGTAATAAGAAAACAAGTACACACTGAGGTTGCTAAGATCTACAGTAAGTACAAATCTTTTGTCCATGAAATTGTGAGAAAGGAAAAAGAAACTCATGCTTTTTTTTTGTCATACCTCGAACTGTAGAAGTTATGGCNTTTTAGGACTAGGTTTTCCAGTTAACTATGAGGAAGCTAGGGATTTGATAGCACTTTATGTGACTGGTTTACTTTTCATAGGGATTGAAAGTAACCTGTCAGGGCAGGAAGGAGGTAGGCATATTTCCATAATGTCAGGTATAAAGTGCCCTCAAAGTGGCCCCAAACCTCTGCAAGGAAACCTTGACCATGTTTATATGCAGAGATAGTAAAAAGGGAAATACAGGTAAATAGGATATAACCAAAGATAACAAGGGCTAAACACTCAACACATATTGTCTTGTTTACTGTGGGATACTGTGGTAGTATGTTGAATATAGCAGTGTCCCTTATCTGAGGTTTTGCTTTCCACAGCTTCAGTTACCCAAGGTCAATCACAGTCTGACAATATTAAGTGGAAAATTCCAGAAATAAGCAATTCATAAGTTTTAAGTTGCCAACACTGTACACAGCATGGTGAAATCTCATGCTGTCCAGCCCATCGTGCCCAGGCTGCGGAACCATCCCCTTCTGCTGCACATCTGGTCTGTTAGGTATCAGTCCCACTGTCATGGTCCCCTGGTGCTTGTGTCCACATAACTCTCATTTTACCTAATAATGGCTCCGAAAAGCAAGGGTAGCGATGCTGGCAATTCACATATGCCAAAGAGAAGCTGTAAAGGGCTCTCTTGAAGTGAAAAGGGGACAGTACTCAATGTAATAAGAAAACAAGTACACACTGAGGTTGCTAAGATCTACAGTAAGTACAAATCTTTTGTCCATGAAATTGTGAGAAAGGAAAAAGAAACTCATGCTTTTTTTTTGTCATACCTCAAACTGTCGAAGTTATGGCCCCAGGGCATAAATGTTTAGTTCAGATGGGAAAGGTATTAAATGTATACAGTATTTAGAGAGAGACCATAACTTTTACAATATATTGCTATAGTTTTTCTATTTTATTAGTTGTTAATCTCTTACTGTACCTAATTTATTAATTAAACTTTATTATATGTACGTATAGGAAAAAGTATATGTGTATAGTTGGACAGATAATTTGGTTCAATACTATTCATGGTTTCAGCCATCCACTGGGGGTCTTGGAACACACATTCCATGCACGAGGTAGAACTACTGTACTTGGCCCAGTATACTTTCCAGTTTGAACCCATTCTATGGTTTATTTGCTTTCTGTTTAGAAAATTGTCCTGTACTTTATAAATGATTTGCTCTTTAGAAAAGTATATGTTCTTCACTTGATACAACTGTACAACTCGAATCATTTTACTAACTCTGACTTTTGACTTAAAACAGACTTGCTTTAGATTTCAAGAGAGGGAATGATGTCGCCTTCCATTTTAACCCACGCTTCAATGAGGACAACAGGAGAGTCATTGTTTGTAATTCAAAGCTGAATAATAACTGGGGAAAGGAAGAAAGACAAATGGCTTTCCCATTTGAAAGTGGTAAACCTTTCAAAGTAAGTTACTGCTATTATATATTGATAATGTATATTTCTGATGGGGAATCAAGCTTAAACCACAACACACTGGAAATTAATTTTCATCAGTTGTCCTGGGACACCTAACCAGTACATCTGCTCCCCATCCCAGGGGAATGGTCTCAGAAATAGTGGCACATTCCTCAACTCCATTTAGGCACCTCACCATTGTCCCTGTTACCAGCCCTCTGAGTTTAGTCAACCCTAAACTGATTTTCTGGAAATCAGAAACGTAGCATCTTTAATTTAAAAGGCAGAAAATCTCTTTTTTTGGCTGTAATGTGAGGCCTGTGGGGCAAATCTGCTCCCCCTGCAGTGGAAGCAAGGAGTCTTAACTACTTGCCAGGGAAGTCTCCTAGATAGTCTTTATGATATAGTTGGGCTGAGATTCAATTCCTTAAAACGGCATGGTTAGCATGGCAATCAAAACTAAATTTTTTAAACTCTAAAATTAATTCATGCTTGTTTATGAAAAGAAAAATTTACAGGTTGTTTTTTTTTTTTTTTTTTACTAAAAAGTCCTCCATCCTTTACCCCTCCCCCATCCTCACAAAGGTAACAACTTGAGTTATCTTTCCAGTGTTTTCTTATGACAAGCAACACATTTTTTATTTTTAAGCATGGCTTCAACAAATATTAGGTCCACAATGTTGGGTTAGGGTTGACTATACAGTGGGCAACAAAACAGCTAGACCATCAACTCCTCAGGGGCAGGGACTAACAGGGTCTATATTCTACATTTGGTGGACATCTTTCCTTCTCAGAACATTGTCACCTAATACTTCATTGTTTAGATATGCAGTAATTCAACCAGTACCCTACTGATGAAAATTTGGAGTATGGAAATATTACAAACAGATAAAACATGGAAAGCTTTATTTATTTTACGAAAATACTGTGATAACTATCCTAATACATCTTTGCTTCCTAGAAGAGTAATTTTACTCAAAAAATATATATGTTTAAAATTTAGATGAAAATATTGCCAAAGTGCAGCTTCCAAAATGATGTTAGAATTAACACATCCTCTAACTACTGGGAGATTGTTTCTCTTACTCTTACCAAAACTGGCTATTATCCATCTTCATAACATTCACTTCTCTAAAAGAGAATTCCTACTTTAGCATTTATTTTTATTTTTACTTTCAGTGTTTGAGACCATACAAAAGCTTTAAGTTTTTATGTAGAGGAATGATTAATCTTTTCCTCTGTGGCTTCAATTATATATCCTTTTAACAATTTATCATTTTGTTCCATTTAAATCTTTGAATAATTTGGAATTTATTATTATTTTTTTTTTGGAAAGCTACCTTTTCTGACTTTAATTAGTTCTACAAGTGATCAGAAAGATGAAATTTTAGACACCCTGAGGTTAGGCCAGGCTGGTTTTAAAAGGAATAGGCATTTCTAACAGTTTTGTGTACGTGCCATTTCAGATACAAGTGCTGGTTGAACCTGACATTTTCAAGGTTGCAGTCAATGATGCTCACTTGTTGCACTACAATCATCGGGTGAAAAATTTTGGGGAAATCAACAAGCTGGCAATTTCTGGTGACATAACTCTCACCAGTGCTTCGCACACTATGATGTAATCTTAAATGGGTAGATACTTTTGTAAAGAATTTGAACATAAACCTTACACATTTAAAAGTTTCATGTTGAGTGAAAAATTTTACCTTTATTCATCAATGTCCTTCTTGTAAATCACTGATTTAATAAATACTCTAAGAGTTACTTGTCTTTATATGTAATTTAATTGGGGCAATTTATTGTTGATAATACACAATGGACTTAAAGGAAAAAGAAATATGTGGCAATGTTAATACTGCATTAGAGTCTCCCAGTTTTCAATATTTGAAACTGTATTTTTAAAAAGAAATCAGGAGTAAATACTACCACAAAATTAACCTCTCTCTTCTAGAGTTTGGTAAAAACCAATGGCTACTACAAAAATAATCATTCTTCTATTGTCTTACTTAAGGAAACATATTCAAGAAATAAGAAAAGCAAAGTTTACATACATATAACCTTTTGGACTTCTTTTAACTATTTTCTCTCTCTAAACTATACTTCATGGTTTCAAATCATTAATTTATACCAACATCAATCTTCCTCTGGGTTCTTTTGGTTTTATGAAATCTCCAGATTTCTAAAAGGAAAAAAGTAGGTTTTTATTTGAAAATCCCATTGTCAATACTCTATCAACCATGCCTTTCTGCCCTTCTTCATTACCAGGAAGGTCAAAGATTAATATAATTTCAAAACTAGGATATGCTCAGACCACTTCATTTTATAGAAAACCAAAATATTATTTGATCTGTTACTGTTTCTATAGTACCATCATCTCAACCATGATCTCCTGCAGAGATCAGAATGCAGGAGGTTTATGAGGGAGTATATGCCCTTTCTCTCAACAGCTGTGAAGGCAAGAAAGTACATGACTGGGCAGAGAGGGAAGTGGAGCATCCACGCCTCAGTCTACCCTACAGGGACTCTGAGCTGGGATGTCAAGGGGGGACAGGCCTTCATATTTTCACTTCATCTCATTTCTTTTTTCATTTTTGGAAAAGCTCTGGTTCTACTCAGTTTTCTTTCGTCTTTAAAGGTTTTCTTAATACCTCATAATTCTAGAATCCAGTAGCCCAAGGACACTCCATCTAGTTGTAGGGCATGTTGATGACTGTCTACCTGACTCATTCCCTGCTGCCTAACAGTCCTGGTTTTACCCAGGTATAATCCCAGGTAAAACAGGGAATCCTGATTAAGTAAATCCCAAATGAGATGCAGATGGAGCTGTGGCATTAATTGGCCTAACCAAACTAAAGGGAAGGACATAGCTCTGATTACCACTAGCAGCCATCTTATCACCCCAAAGCACCCAGCGTTAGAGATGCTGACGCCAAGGATGCCAAAATGAACTGTGAACAGATGTCGGACCTTGATGCATCATGGAGCTGTTGACTGTGAAGTGCCTGAAATCACCATGACAACATTATAATAATGAACTTCCTTACTGGTAAGCCAATTGGAGTTCACTGCATTGTTACTTAACAGCCAAAAGTTTTCTAAGTGATTCAACAGTACATCTTATTAAACCTAAAAAAAAATCATGTTTACTGACTGACATTGTTTTAGTCTCATCTACTTTATCAATGGCAACCCACTCCAGTATTCTTGCCTGGAAAATCTCATGGACAGAGGAGCCTGGCAGGCTACAGTCCACAGGGTCGCAAAGAGTTAGCTACAACTGAGCATGCACACACTGACTTCATCCTTGAGGGCAAATGTTATCTTACTGTTATATTAGTTCAGTTCAGTTCAGTCGCTCAGTCGTGTCCGACTCTTTGCGACCCCATGAATCGCAGCACGCCAGGCCTCCCTGTTCATTACCATCTCTCGGAGTTCACTCAGACTCACGTCCATCGAGTCTGTGATGCCATCCAGCCATCTCATCCTCGGTCGTCCCCTTCTCCTCCTGCCCCCAATCCCTCCCTGGAGTTTCAGCTTTAGCATCATTCCTTCCAAAGAAATCCCAGGGTTGATCTCCTTCAGAATGGACTGGTTGGATCTTGCAGTCCAAGGGACTCTCAAGAGTCTTCTCCAACACCACAGTTCAAAAGCATCAATTCTTCGTTGCTCAGCCTTCTTCACAGTCCAACTCTCACATCCATACATGACCACAGGAAAAACCATAGCCTTGACTAGACGGACCTTAGTCGGCAAAGCAATGTCTCTGCTTTTGAATATACTATCTAGGTTGGTCATAACTTTTCTTCCAAGGAGTAAGTGTCATCTAATTTCATGGCTGCAGTCACCATCTGCAGCGATTTTGGAGCCCCAAAAAATAAAGTCTGACACTGTTTCCCCTGTTTCCCCATCTATTTCCCATGAAGTGATGGGACCGGATGCCATGATCTTCGTTTTCTGAATGTTGAGCTTTAAGCCAACTTTTTCGCTCTCCTCCTTCACTTTCATCAAGAGGCTTTTTAGCTCCTCCTCACTTTCTGCCATAAGGGTGGTGTCATCAGCATATCTGAGGTTATTGATATTTCTCCCGGCAATCTTGATTCCAGCTTGTGTTTCTTCCAGTCCAGCGTTTCTCATGATGTACTCTGCATATAAGTTAAATAAGCAGGGAGACAATATACAGCCTTGACGTACTCCTTTTCCTATTTGGAACCAGTCTGTTGTTCCATGTCCAGTTCTAACTGTTGCTTCCTGACCTGCATACAGATTTCTCAAGAGGCAGGTTAGGTGGTCTGGTATTCCCATCTCTTTCAGAATTTTCCACAGTTTATTGTGATCCACACAGTCAAAGGCTTTGGCATAGTCAATAAAGCAGAAATAGATGTTTTTCTGGAACTCTCTTGCTTTTTCCATGATCCAGCGGATGTTGGCAATTTGATCTCTGGTTCTTCTGCCTTTTCTAAAACCAGCTTGAACATCAGGGAGTTCACGGTTCACATATTGCTGAAGCCTGGCTTGGAGAATTTTGAGCATTACTTTACTAGCATGTGAGATGAGTGCAATTGTGTGGTAGTTCAAGCATTCTTTGGCATTGCCTTTCTTTGGAATTGGAATGAAAACTGACCTTTTCCAGTCCTGTGGCCACTGCTGAGTTTTCCAAATTTGCTGGCATATTGAGTGCAGCACTTTCACAGCATCATCTTTCAGGATTTGAAACAGCTCAACTGGAATTCCATCACCTCCACTAGCTTTGTTCGTAGTGATGCTTTCTAAGGCCCATAATGCTTTGTATATGTTCTAAGTCTTGGGTTGCTCTGTACTCATCTCTTTTACATGTTCATGGCCCTGGACCCTTAGAAAACTCCCAACTTTGATAATACTGTCTTTTCTACAAGCCCAACACAACTTCCTCTAACAAAAGTGGATGTGCTTTTCCTTTCTTGTTTGGAAGGCCCTCATCTAAAAGAATTATCCATAAAGGTGCTGCTTGTTCGGTGAATACCCCCAACACTCACGTCATTTGCAAACAGAAATAACTGGCCCCGGGTCTGATGGGAAGCTTCTGCTACTATGAGTCAGCTTAGCGCTCTGTTGTACTGATGGCCCTGTCTTCTACAATCCTATAGTCAGGAGTTTAATAAAGGAGAAAGTATTCCAAATATACTGATTGATAGCTAAAGAAACTCCACATACCCTGAAAATGCAATATGCAAGCTATTCAGTATCAACAAATTTAAGAGTTCAAACTAAGAACAAAGTATAAAAGAATGCAAATATTTGTCAAAGTTTAACATTATATTTCAATTAAACTGAAGAATGTTAGTAAGCTCTGAGTAGGTATACTTAACTTAAGCTTATACATTTTAAACAAGAGAGGCAAGGCACAGTACATTTTTATTCTGCATTGGTTAATATACAACATATCCCCACTTCCCTTGAGAAATAGTATCATATCTAAAATACACTTTGATGAACACTGAATATTAAAATATTACACAATCATTCCTCAGAATCCTGAGGGGGGTGGCTGGATTGGTCCCAGGATCACCCCGTCCCCTCACACACACACAGATACCAAAATTCAAGGATGCTTAAAACTCTTAACAGCAGGCTCTCAGTATCCACAGGTTCTACATCCACCTAAGGAGGGTCAACAATCTACAAGTGGCATGAACAGCAGTGAACACAAACACTCTTCAACTTTTCAATATTCTAAGAACATAGCACTGATGACATGAAGAAAGATGTCTGGATTTATTTTTAAATTTAAAATTCTTCTGGTTGTTCTCCACTGAGAGGCCTCAGAGGTGAAAAGGAAATCAGGTTACCACCAAAGGAAATGTGTCTGGTTTGTTCTTGATGTCTTCTCTCCACCTGAATGAATGTATTATTGCAGTTTAGGCCTGGCTAGAGAAGAAATTTAGAGAAGCCACTAAAGTAACTATCAAGAGTTTTACCAAGTGAGTGTTCAATCTTTCAAATTAGTAGTGGATTAATTGATAATATAAATGACATTTTTTGTACACAATGATACAATTCTTAGCAACATGTTATGCTACCCTCCATGGATCTAATTTCAAAATATAGATTTTTTAAAATTGAAAAGTATATTAGGAATATATACCTTATATATGGAACCTAGAAAAATGGTACTGATGAACCTACTTGCAAGGCAGGAATAGAGATGCAGACAGAGAGAACAGACTTCTGGATAAATGGAGGAAGGAAAGGCTGGGACAAATTGAGAAGTACTGAAACATATAGATTATCATATATAAAACAGCTAGCTAGTGGGAAGTTGCTGCATAACACAGGGAGCTCAACCTAGAGGAGTGGGATGGGGTGGGAGGTGAGAGGGAGATTCAAGAGGGAAAGCACATGTGTATACTTATGGCTGATTCATGCTTTTGTGTGGCAGAAACCAACAGAACATTGGAAAGCAATTATCCTCCAGTTAAAAATAAATTTAAAAAAATAAACTTTTTTAAAAAGGAATACATGCCTTAAAAGGTGACAGACTTCAGTAACATATGCAGAATAAATAAAACTGAGGCCACTTAGGCAGATTCCACACATCCTAGTCCACATCATTGTAACTAACAGAACTTTTACTGGTGTGATCCTGCCAGGATCCTTCTCTTTGTTCTCCCTCAAGCCCTACCTCAGGTTTAAATTATGCATAGAGCTGGTAATAATGTGGGCCTAAAGGTAATACCTATTAAAAAAATCCTAGAATATAAATCCTAATATTTATGGGAATGGAAAATAACTCACAGGGAGACTAAGTTATAGGTACTAAGATTTATCAACAAGAAAATGTATAACTGAAGCAATTTTAATTATATTACTAATAATATATCAAAAACAATGTTATGATTAACTTCTAGACTTATTTATAATATCATATATTATCAGAACCAATTATGTAGAGTTGAGAACTGGGAACGAGATTAAATCAGGTTTCTATAAACTGGCCTCGCTGAAATCCCTGTCTGTCTAGGTGTCAGCCTCTGAGTAAAGAAGGCTGAAACCAAGAATGAACAGTGCACGTCACAGTAACCATTCTGCTCCTGAGATGCAGCAAGCCCTGAAGGCTGAATATGGAGAAGGCAGCTTTGAAAGATACTAAAAAGTCACCATAGTCAGAGGTCCTTAAGGAATTAGTGGCGTAAGAAAGCCAAGCATTTGTCAGGCTTCATGAGATTAACAACAATTGTTGCTGCTTTATCCTACATTTGCCTAAATGATTTTTTTATATTCTGAGATTGAAGATTAGCAAAAAAGCCCATTCCCTGACTCATTTTAACAACTGTCCCTGGAAAATTTCCAGGTAAGGCTGTAAACCAGAGCTGCTGACCCTGGCTACATAAATTGCCTGGTGAACGTCCAAAACCAGGTCACTGAAATAAAAATATCTGGGAGTGGGGCTGAAAACCAATGTTGCAGACACTCAGTAGGCAAGAGCGCACGCTTCCATTTATGTCCTACTGTTCAGCGCCAGCATCCATGAATATGAATCAGACAGCTCCGCCCAAAGAGAATAGTTAATAAGGGAAATAGATTCCTGAAAGCATCGTATGTTTTACGAATAGTTTATTCATATTTATACTCTCAAAGAGATTAAATGTGTGTACTGCATGTACTGTACACCTTTGTCTGCAGAGAAACAGGTGAGAGATGAGAGCTTTTACAGGAAGGCTTCACAGACAGGCAAATGTTTGGATTAGACTTAGAGGCAAGAGGTCACTAAAAAGTAAAGGTTGGGGGTCTTCCAAATAAAATAACAGGACATAAAAATAGCAATCTAAAAGAATTACAATGAAAATAAGCATTGATGACTGAAGACAGGATAGACATTTTCTTCCCAACTGTATTCTTCAAAAGGGTATAAATCTTGCATTATCCTTTTCTTGCATCATTGAGAAATACTAAGCATACTAGATGGTCAAGTATTCAACCAATCTGTCACAACAAATTTGATATATAAACCATATAAAGAATTAAATCTTCAATTTAATACTAAAGAATACTATAAAGTATATGAAAATTTTTTTCCCATTTTGAGAAAAAAATGAACAAAAAAGGACTTCAGAGTAAATACTGATAAGATGTACATTTTAAACTGTGCATATAAACTGAAAAATAACACTCATTTTATAAAACAAATCTAAAATACAAAGAACTTTTCAAATAAATTGAAAACTTACTGAATCAAGAAGATGGCATCCAGTAGTGAGACTTTTATTATCACATAATACTGAAAAAAAAAGAATAATTTTTAACTTTTTAAAGAATATTCTCACAGTTAAGGGTTGTTAGAAAAGGACACTTAAAAGATATGAAAACTTCCAAATATCAAAGGCGAAGAAAAATGTGGGCCAACTTATGCTATAATATCTTTTTAAATGTAGTTAAATTTTTTTGTAAAATTCTTATCCTTAATTTCAGTATACTAAGTCTTCTCTAAATAAATCTCATGCTTATAATTTCAAGGTACCCAAAAGACACTATAAGAACATAGCAGAAGTGCATTAAGTGTCTGCCCAATGTTAATGTTTATTTTAACTTAGGCCCCAGCCAGAACAGCACCATAGGGTAACAGGTAAAAACAGAAGGTGAAACCATCACACATTACATTATTACATAAATACAAGAGCCATTTCCTATTGAAGAACAATCGCAACAAAATAGGTAAGAAAAGGTATTAGGGCAGAAAAAAAGGATGTTTTAAAGAAAGGTTTGAGGTTCTTTGATGGAAAAGAAGAGAACTAAAAAAAGTTTAAGGGAATTTTTCCAATTCTGAGCCTTCACAAACAACAAAGGACCCCAGATAGTTAGGTCTAATCAAAAGTGCTCCTGTCATCCATCGTGGATTAGCATCTGTTGCTGATTTTTAACGAGTCTGTCTCAAAAGGTCTGGGGTGAAGAGTGGGGTACCACAACAAGAACTAATTCTCATTAGATATTTACAGCAAGTGTCCAGTTTCTCAACCTTTATTCTTGGAAACTATATCCAGAAGTGTCTACAATAATCTATACTTTAGGACAAGTTCATTTTTTAATGAAACCTTATTTAAATACATTAAAAAGACCTTACCTGGCCAAGAAGTTTTCGTTTCTTCTTCACATGAAATGTTATTTTGTGATTGTATATTTTTTTCAGGGCTAATCATCAAAACATCGTGTGTTGTAACTGAATTTAGTTCCATTCCTTCCACAACATCTGAAATTTCTTCCTCTTTGTTAGTATTAATATCATCTGCTACTTTGCCAGCATGGAGAGCCAAATTCATTCTTTTACTAGATAAGCAATCTATCTCAAAGTTTATCTTATTTATACCCTGGAAGTAAAAATGATTTTTATATGTAATTACCCAAAAGTTAAATAAACATAAAAAGTCTTGTCACTATTTAAAATTATAGGGATGACATTCTGAGCACAAGCTAAAGAACACTATAAATCCATCCTACTATCTTGCTTCTTGAACAATGAGATCAGATAATATTACAGCAATAGTATAACTGAAGGAAAGTTTCTCAGCAAGTACCAATATCCTGGTTCAGAGGTTGACAAACATTCTATGTGAAGGGCCAAGTGTATGATGGACTCTTGAACAATACATGTTTGAACTGCAAGGGTCCACTTAGAATCTTTTCGGTGGTAAATACTATAGGATCTGCAGTTGTTGAATCCACAGATGTGAAACTACTAACATGGAAGAACCAAGTATAAGGAGTGGGCAAACGTAAGTTTTATGTGGATTTTCAACCGTGCAGAGGGATGGCACACCCCTCCTACTGTCGTTCAAGTGTATGTGTGCTCAGCTGTGTCCAATTCTTTGTGACCCCAAGGACTGCAGCCTGCCAGGCTCCTCTGTCCACAGAATTCTCTAGGCAAGAATACTGGAGTTCGGTTGCCATTTCCTATTCCAAAGAATCGTCTCGCTCCAGGGCTAGAACCGAAGTTTCCAGATTCTTTACCACTACACCACCTGGAAAGCCTTCTGTTGTTCAAGAGTCAACTATAAATATTTTAGGCTTTGTAAGCCAGTCTCTGACACAAACACTGATCACTCTATCATTGTCTTTTTAAAGCAGCCAAATATATAAATGAATGACAGTGGCTGTAGTACAATAAAACTTTATTTACAAAAAAAACCTTGATGTAAGCTGAAATACAAATTGGCACTATGGTCTCAAGCCAAAGGTCTTTGAAATAAGAACTATCATTTCATATGACTGATTAAGATTTCCAGTGGAAATTCTGGGGGTTGTTTATGGAGTTACTATATATATTGATACAAATAGATAACATCCTAGGCTACCTAATGCATCGGAACAGGACTTACATGGTTTATTTCAATTAAATCTTGTAATCCAAGACACTTAGCATCTTCTCCTATGCTGTTCCTGAAAAAGGAAAAAGAAGCACTGTACTCAGAAAATTAAACATATTGCTGTCTTGACTTGTTTTGAGACTATCCTTTATGGGTCAGAGATGGGCCCTCATCTAAGATCAGGCCTGATCCAAATAGATTAGTTGTGGATGATAGCTACTACAGGATGGCCTTAGAAACCAAACGCATTTTCCCCAGAATGCTTGCAAGCCTATGACCATGCTGGTCAGTCTATTGGAAATCTTTTGAACCTCAGCCAAATCCAGAGCCACATACTAGGGAAGGGTAAGCTAAAGCTTACTTCTAGGGGATGGAAGCAACATGCAAGTATTGTATAGCTGGAGTCGGCTACATTTACTTGTTAGCTACAGCACAATACATTCAAATCCTGAAGTTCTTAACTCACGTTTTATTAGAAACACCTGTCTCAATCTCTTGGAGTTTTTTTTTTTTTAAGTATACTCTCTTTTTCTGGTTTTCAGCTTCACTTTGCCTTCACTGTACAAAGTTGTTTGTAAAAAGGCTCTTTTGAGACTATTTTTAGAAATTAAAAAGTAAAGAGAAATCCTAAATAGCACTTGTAATATCACTTAAATACAATTTTGGATCTTCTTAGTACAAGAAAATGAACTGCAGGATAAGAAATGACAATAAATTGGTATCTTATAATCCACAAATTTTTAAAGCATCTACAGTATTTTAACTGCCACAAATGCTAAATATACTGTGGCTTACGTTAAAAACTAGAAATTTTACAACTTGTTCCATGAAATACTTATGAAGAAAAACTTTCATTTGTTTCCCCCATTTCAAGTTATAGGGTGTTCTCAAGGTGAATTTGGGTAACTTACTTTCCAAATTTTCTCATTTTTGAAAAATGGGGATTCAGTACCTCACATGGTTGTTTTGAGGACTGAATGAGATAATATATGACAGGAGCCTAGAACCATGTCCAGCCCATAATAATTGTTCAGTATGTATTAACCCCTCCTTGTCTGTTCTGCCATCTGTCAAGTCAGGATTCCCAAGGTACTTTCCATAAAGGCTGGTACAAAAGTGCCTCCTCTTAATGACCCTGCAGGGACGTAAGAGCACTATTTTACACATGATGAAACTGAAGCTGAGTTGATTAAACTTGACCTGAAGTTTCATAGTATGTCACACGACTGGTTTTGAGCTCAGATGTGTCAAGCACCAAAACTGCACACAAAAGAACACTACATTGCTTGGCACCGAAGAACACGATATATTGTTTCTTTTCTTCTTAGCTCTGCAGAATTTATTTTATCCTTCTAGATATGACCATTTCCAAATCTGAAATCTGAAGCCTTAATTTCCTCCTTTATAAAACAGAACTATTGCCTATATGTTATGGTCATTGTGAAATTTAAAAACATATGTGTTGCATACTTAACAGGTTAACAATTGGAAATGGTATTTAATGTCTACATCTGTTAAACTCTTAGTAATAACACATTAAAGAAATACCTGTTTCCAGGAATATTTGAAATCAAAGTCTTATCAACATGTTCACTTTTGGCACCCTGAGGACCAGGATTCTCTGGTGATGTAGTTTGTCTTAGAAGGCCCATCTCAGCCCTGGTCTCAGACACAGTTTTGCTGACAGACTGAGGTGTTTTAAGTCTTTGAGAAACACATTCAGAAGAAAGTCCTAGAAGATGAAAGAAATCATCTCAACACCAAAAAGCTCTTTCATTCATTTTTCACTATAGTTAGAGAGACAGTGCCAAGTCTTCCTATTTCCCTACCAACTAGCTTCTTTCTCCTATAAAATAATATTTGTTAAAGTCAAATGCCTGAGACTTTCAGTTAAAGATGATACTGAACACACACACTAAAGGCTTCCTCTTAACATTTCACTACTATAAACAGTAAAGAGATAATCTTATAAGGGAGAACACTACAAGGACAAAGCATCCTCTTTTTTTAAGGTCAGTGACTTTTAAAATTTGAAATATAATTTTCAAGGACAGACGAAACAAAGAGACAACAAAACTCAGGAAATTTTGGAAGTGCAATATAGATGGATGAGTAGTGTATTTCTTAGTAAACCTGAGAAAATAAATGCTAAGTCACCAGTCAGGAAAAATGTGAATCAGCCCAGTTTATACCACAGTACTCCTCAAAAAGAATTGGTGGCGTCCAGAATCGCTAGGAGCACAGGTAAAAATAGGAAGATTGGTTCAAAGTCAGTTTAAAAAACAATTATGAGTCCAGATGCCTTTCCTCATTATGCACAGCTGGGCAGCTGTGAACAATTCCCTCCCACCATGAAGATAAAAAAAAAAACTAGTGGCTTATTTCCCCAAAAAAGTTGAAATAGAGGGTCTCTGGTTTAGGGCATACAATTCGAAGATGAGTACTATGTGGAAAAGGGGGAATGAAATGAGTATTTTTAAAACTGTTGATACACTCGGTTTCCCTCCCTCCATGTAGCTCCTGAAAGACTGGCAGCCAGAATTATACCCTCCAGGCAGCAGGCTGGAAGGATCTCTGGAGAACCTGACTGCTGCTGCTGCTAAGTCGCTTCAGTCATGTCCGACTCTGTACGACCCAATGGCAGCCCATCAGGCTCCACCGTCCCTGGGATTCTCCAGGCAAGAACACTGGAGCAGGTGGCCATTTGCTTCTCCAATGCATGAAAGTGAAAAGTGAAAGTGAGTCGCTCAGACTCTTAGAGACCCCATGAGAATCTGACTAGCCCATGAGAAAAGATTTAAATACAGCAGAACAATGCAGCTAAATCATCCCACAGTAAAAACCCTACCACCCATGTGCTGCCATGCAGAGCCCTGCTCATCGCCGTGAGCAGGCAGTGAACTGCCATTAGATACCCAAGGGACGCCTCTGATACAAGAGACAGAAACCAAAACAAAACAGATAAAGAGTATTTTGGAATAA
Source organism: Oreotragus oreotragus (assembly GCA_006410675.1). Classification (NCBI taxonomy): domain Eukaryota; kingdom Metazoa; phylum Chordata; class Mammalia; order Artiodactyla; family Bovidae; genus Oreotragus; species Oreotragus oreotragus. The sequence continues at coordinate 162,935 of SJYX01005170.1, forward strand.
ATATTGACTCTCCAGGAGAAGTATACATAAAAGTTATCATTAATGTCTGCAGAAAGATAAGACAACACACTTAAGAAACAAGTACAGAATGTTATAAAACAGAACATCCAAAGAATGAGAGAGAGCTCTTAGGAATTAAAAACATCATCAACAGGAAAGTTGAAGAAATTCAGGAAGTAGAAGAAAATGACAAGTGCAGGAAAGAATGATAGCCTATTACCAGGAGAAAGACATGTGCTTCTGGAAGAAAGATCAGAGAGAACCAAGGAAAGTACATCAAAGAAATAATTCAAGAAAAAAATCTATACTTTATTTAGAAAAGGCCATAAATAATACCCAAAGAGTCCTCTAAGCACTGGAAGTGGTGGTCTTGAGGGCATAACAAATTGGGGCTTCTTGGGGGACTTCTGTTTTATAACAAACCTCATATAACCTATGTGTTCTATAATTAAAACTCGATTTCAAAAAGATAAATTTTGGTCAAAAACCTTGATCTCTCGAGTCATAAGTGCCAAGATGGGACATGAAAGAACATACAACGGTGAACCCACAGTCCTGCAAACTACTAGGATCCTTGGAAAGTAAGTAGCAAGGAGCCGTGTCATTAGCAGTGAGGCAATTCCTGGGCATCCAGGGAGCATAGCTGCTTAGAATAAAGGAAACACATCAAAACCACACAGTAGGTGTGATATCTAAATTGACTGGGAGGTTATAAAATACTTGGTGATAAATTTACATTTTAAAGTAAATATTAGATAGTAACTCAAATTTATCGTCAGAAATCTTCCTAGTGGACACAGTTAGATAATAGAAAAAAAAAAATCCCTTCTGCTAATTAGTACTTAAAGAGGACTTGGTCTCTTTCTCCTTGGAAATAAACGTCTAGCACTTAAAGCATTAACAGAAGTGTCTACCAAGATTTAAGGAACAGATTACTTCAACTATGACCTCTCATTTATGGCTTATATTTAATTTCAAGCTAAGTAAATAAATTCAATCTAATAAAGATAGCCTATGAAAAACAGGTACTGAAAAACACAACCAGAGTTAGAAAATCATAAGAAAGAATGACTTCCTAAAGTATTAAGAGATGGTTACATGGCAGTATTTTAAAATCAGGGAATAGGTACTTTCATTACATTTCAAAAACACTGGAGGAAATTTTTCACTCCAAATGAAAATGAAACCAAACTTATCTTCCATAAGCTACTTCTCAGAAATCACAGTCAAAACACATAAATCTTCACATGAAAACTATTTTTCAACTCTTACGCAAGTGTCCATCCAACCCAAGTATTTCCCTTAAGTAGTCTCAGCAGAAAAAACTAACCTGAGAATGATTTAATGGGGCTTTCAATTCTGAAAAATCCAGCATCAAACACTATTTTATCCACTTCCTTTGGCATTACAGAGGCTGCTGCCTCAGCCTGTTCCTCCTGCTTAATTCTCTCTCTCATTGCATTTTTTATGGCAGCGAGGCGATTTCTAGCAGCAATTCTTCCACCATCATCCTGTTTGGGTTTACTTGCTATACCCGAGACAACTTTTTTCTGTGAAGAGAAATTATAACATTTATTAAAGCTACTCATTATCATCTAAAGAATCTGCCTGCAATGCAGAAGACCCAGGTTCAACCCCTGGGTTGGGAATATCTTCTGGAGAAAGGAATGGCTACCCACTCCAGTATTCTTGCTTGGAGAATTCAATGAACAGAGGAGCTTGGCGGGCTACAGTCCATGGGGTCACAAAAAGTTGGACATGGCTGAGCGATTAATAGTTTCACACATTATCATTTTATAAGAAAAATAAATAAAGCATATGTAAAATATTTAACATGTTCAATATATACTTATCAAGCTCCTAGTATGTGCTAAAATGCTGGGGCCAAAAGTTAAAGGAAGCTAAATGTTCAGGAGGTCTCAGCCTCATGGTGGAAGAGCTAGATAAAGACACTGAGATAAAGGTCATGTTCAAACTAAATTCAGAGGGCTGAATTTATGAATTAGTCAACCTTCAGAGGCACCAAGAAAGGCTTCCAGGAAGTCACACCTAAGCTGAAATCAGAGACAGGTGAGCTACAAGATGGGGTAAGGAAAGGGCTAGGCAGAGAGAATAGCATGTTTGCAAAACCAGAAGTGAAAAAGCACAGAGGAGTTGGCATGAGGTGAGCACAGCTAATCAGAATCCTTCACATGTGGCCATTTACACAGAGGACAAAAGAACAGAGATTACCTATGATTTTTAAGCAGGAGGTTAGCATTACCGAATTTGCCTTTTAGAAAGATCACTCACTCTGTCCAGCCTGGAGAACGCGCTGGAGGGTGACAAGCCAGTTAGGAAGGAGACTTCTGCAGTGACACTGGGAAAAGATGCCAGTAGTTGAGGTTAAGGAGGGGGAAAAATGGAAAAAAGTAAAGAGATTCAAGAGATGTTTAAGAGGAAGAATTGAGAGGACTTAGCAATCTTTTAGATATGCAGGGTAAAATGGTGAAAAACAGAACGGATCACAGAAGATAATCAGGTTTCCATCTTGGGCCCCTGGAGGGATGGTACCACCATTCTCTGGAACAGGGAAACCTCAGTGTGTGTGCAGATGATTTCAGTTTGGGATAAATAGCTTATATATATATCTTGATACTTAAAGTATTACTGTGTTAGCAGTAAGTGTGGTTTGAAATATAGATTTGGGAATCATTGCAGGGTGGGTACAACTGCACATGAAGAAAGTAGAAGGAGGGAAGAGAGCTGAAGTAGAAACTTGAATATCACAAACATTAAGGGACAAGTGGAAACAGAAACTTGCAAACATGACCGAAGAATGGATATAGAGGTAGGAGGAAGATCAGTAGGATATAATTTCAAGAAAGAGGAAGTAGACTGTATTTAATAATGCAGAGGGACTAGATTTTATAATTAACTGTCTATTAACTTCAGAACTAGTGGGTCAATAACCTTGGTTATAACTGTTCTAGAGGCCTGGAGCGGGTGAAGCTGAATGACAGTGAGCTGGAGAGGTAAATGGGAATCAAAATAGTAAAGACAGAGTATAGAGAACTTTGTGACTGGGAAGAAAGAAATGGGAATGAGAAAAGGAAGGTACAGATAACTAGGGGGAGATGTGGACCTCATAGGTTTAGTTGTTTTTGTTTTTTCTAATGTAAACAAAGATAAGACACTTAAATATATCTAAAAACAGATGGAAAAAGGAGGGAAAGGTAGAAAACAAAGCTAAGTGATGGAATGAGAAGTCAATAAATAGGAATCAGAAGGGAACGGTATCAAAGTATAGGTAAAAGATAAATCTTATTTGTTCCATAGCTTAACAGTAGCTTATAAATAAAGTAGGAGGAGAGAGACACCCGGTGATAAAATGCAGAATTACAAGGCTCTGCCATATTGCTACAGCCATTATTTGTATCACTGATGATATTGATGTAGCTTCAAAATGTTCAAGTATCCTTCACTGTTTAGTATATTTAAAACTCATTTGTTTAATTTTGTCAGTGTCCTTAGAGTCTTTGTCATAGCAATTAGCAACAATTTTATTAAAAGCTTTCTTTAATACTCTAACATCTTAAATTCCTAAGGAGTCAAAACAGTTTTTTATCTGGATTACACAGCATAATAAAGTACCAATCTGGAAGCCTAATTTTATAACTACAGGCATTTTTCTAAAATCTGAAAGAAAAACTGGAGGTTTGAAAAGTGCTCATCTGAACCAGTGAGTTTAAAACATTACTAGAAGGCCTCCCTGGGGCTTAGTGGTGAAGAATGCGCCTGCCACCGGAGGAGACACAGGTTCGACCTCTGATCCAGGAAGATCCCACACGCCATGGAGCAACTACGCTTGTGCGCCACAACTATTGAGCCTGTGCTCTAGAGCCTGGAAGCCACCACTGTTGAGACCATGTGCTACAACTACTGAAGCCCACCCACATACCCTAGAGCCTTGTGCTCTGCAACAAGAGAAACCAGCAGCTGGAGTAGTGCCCCACTCACCACAACTAGAGAAAAGTTCACAAAGCAGTGAAGACCCAATACAGCCAAATAAATAAACAAACATTATTAGGGGAAAAAAAATCTACAAATATATAACATTGGAATCTATCATGATAAAGTGAATTTCACAGAGAAAAGTAATAGGAAATTTTACGAAATAAAGTGTAGGGAAAAGACAGACATTCTCAAGAGTCATTGTTCCTCTTTTCTATTTAAAATTCTTTCATTTTGAAATGAATCACTCAAAAGAGACACACAATCCTCTGTACTGGATAAAAGCAGGGATTCTGGAATGTGCAAGTCTGGCCTGAAACCTAACTCCACCTTGGGCAAGTAACTTAATCTATTCTGGGCCTCACATCCCAGATAACAGTACCACCTCAATAGGACTGTTGAGGATTAAATGAGTTAAAACATGTTAAGTACTTGGAACAACATCTGGCACATACTAAGCATTATATAGACTATTTACTTCTACTATGTATAAACACAATTTGAAGAATAAAACAAACACACACATACGCGCTACTGAGTACCTCAGAAGCTCCTGGGGTGCCCCAGTGCCATCACAGCCCCTATCATTCCTCCCTGCAGAAATAATTGTCCTGAATTTCGTGTTCATTTCCTTATTCTTTCTTTAAAGACAATCAGGATATGAAACTTATTTTATAAAATGATTAAAAAAATCTGAAGCTAAATGTTTTTGAAGTTGGAAAATAAAAATTCTTTAGAGTAGAAGAGGCTATATTAGAAACCCACAGGCTTACCCGAAAAACTTTTTTGCTTGTATTGTTATTGTTTTGCCATCCAGATTCCTCAAGTTTGGTCAGATTGCTGAATTTTTGGTTTACGTCTTCTATCTGTTAATAAATAAAGCACAAGTTTATCAGATCAATTAAAAAAACCACATTAAAATGACAAACTAATAAACTGAAGCTTAAAAAAAAATTGAGAATGGCAACATAAATTAGACTAAATCATTCTCAACTCAGTATTCAAGTAAAAAACTCTTATGGTAAAATTGTTTATTGTTATTTTTTGTCTTCTAAACCTTCAAAATCTACATAATGGATGTCATATATGAATAACTCTCCTAAATANGCCCCCAGCCCCCAGCCCCCGGCTCAGCCCCGGCACTACGTTCACCTCCTGCAGTCGCCTGGTTCACAGGAACACGGGCAGGTCAATTTGCTGCTCACATACGGGAGGGCCAGGATGATGAGCAATTTTCTTAACTCTGATTTCTCTCCTAGTGCTCCGGCTTCCACATGGCATGGAAGTTCTAGAGTCACTCTGTCCTGGATCGGACTCCATGAAACCAGCACAAAAGCCTTTATTCTATTCAATCTGCCATTAAAATATTCCATTTCTCTGACCCAAGTCTTTCCTCCCCCACTGTTGGCTGTTCGGGCCCTTTGTGTCCACGAACTTTCAGTGCTGTGACTGCTGTGAGGGTCAGACTTACAGGACGACCTCTGTGGTCGAGAGAAGACCAAGTGGAGCACAAGCTGGGGGCAAGAAAAGAGGTCCCGAGGCCACCGCCCGCCTCCCGTCCCCTTGGTGACACAGCAGCCTTCACAGCTCCCGCAAGGAGGAGGGTGACGTCACTGACTTCTGGTATCACCCCCGACCCCTGACTGTAACCTGTCCTGACGGAATCAGATCTGTCCCCAGCCCCTCGCTCATACTGACTTCTGGCCTCTGGGTCTGGGATGTGGGCCCCTTAGATCTGTAGCCCATTGTCCATGCTTCCTGTTGAGAGTTTGATCCCTGTAGGTCGGCTCTGTGCTGATCCAATCCCTCCCCATCACAGTTCTGCAAGAGCCTGCCTCATCACCTCCTGGGGACCTCGAGCGAACCAGGCTGGAAGCAGGACCAGGCTGGAAGAGCCAAATGGAAGATTCACCATGCAGCTGGCCGGCACTCCAGCTCCGAGACGGGCCAGTGAAATACGCCCACGTGGGCCGCCCTGTGTATTATCAGCTTTCCGGAATAAATAGAATCTCACCAGCAAAAGACAAGGGGTTCACAGAGCCTGTTAGAAGAATGTTGGTATCTGGAATGCAGCGTTTCTATTTTGAATCGATTTTTTTTAAATGAAAACAAATTTTCAAGGGCAAGACATCACGGCAGAAGAAAATCCTCTGCTAAAGCCAGGCCAAGTGGTTTACAATGATCCAGCCTGAGTGCTGTGTGCGATACCAGGGGGTGGGGGTGGGGGGCTGAGGCCAGAGAAAGGCTCCCCTGAGGCAGAGGTTGGCCGCATGTCTGGAGGACGCGGCCAGGCTAGGAGGAGAGATTCCTAAGCATTAGTATGAGGCGCAGAGCAGAGTGCCCGAACTGGGCCATTTCCACAAAGAAAACAGACCCGACCTTCCTTCATCAGTCACCTTAGGGTCGGCGGTGAGATGGACAGGCCAGCTGGGACAAGACAGAGACTTGCTTTTAGCTGGAACTGGCCCCTTGGTGCCACCATCTTTCGCTGCTGGAGATGAGGGAGGGGGAGGAGAGGGGGAAAATCCCCTCCTCCCTTCAAAGGTCCTGACCCCACTCTCTTTTCAAGCAGACGGCAGACCTCCCCGCCACTAGGGCTGAGGTCAGGGTGGTGGCTACCAGACTGAACCAGCCAAGAACCAGACCACGGGGTCCCCTGCCATGCACTCCTGCGTTGCGGCTGCTGCTGTCAGAGTCCCCGGGAAGGGCCCGGGCCGAAGGCGGTCTCGGAGTCGAAAGGATGGGCCGCCAGGTAGCCCTGGTACTCCCCGTCAATCAGGCCGGCAGCGTTGTTCCGGGCAAACCAGCAGTCCACCTGCTCCTCCCCGTTGTAGATCCTCCTCTGCTTCCAGACCACTGGCACCTGGCGACCTTTAACCTCAAGGATGGCCTCAGACCTCTCTCCTGCCTCGGGAACCGGAGGATGGGCAGAGCTCTTGCTGAGCCCTATGAGTCTGGCCTCCTGGTTCAGGAATTGACCTGAGAGGGCACAAAAGACATCAGGTCTAGGTCAAGCGCAAGCAATGCAGTTGAATAACATTTAACTTCGATTCAGGAGCTGGTGACCGACACATGCCCAGGTGTGACCCACAGGAAGGCGATTATGACATCACTGTCAAGGTGATGCCTGTGATCCTGGGCTGGACTCCCCCAGAGGCACCTGCATCAGTGTCTGGAGGGGTGTAGGGAGGGGAGACTTCTGGAAGCCAACACAGGAAAGACGTCCCACCTGCAAACAGAGATTCCCTGGGGGCATCCCTGGGGGTCCAGCAGCTAAGCCTCCGCGCTCCCCATGCAGGGAGCCTGGGTTCAATCCCTGGTCAGGGAACTAGATCCCAGATGCTGCCACTAAGAGCTGGTGCAGCTAAATGAATATTCAAATAAACAAAACCAGGGGCTTCCCTGGCGGCTCAGTGGTAAAGAATCCACCTGCCAATGCAGGAGACATTGGTCTGATCCCGGATCCAGGAAGATCCCGCATACCTCAGACCAAGTAAGCCCGTGCTCCACAACTACTGAGCACGTGCTCTACAGCCCGGGGGCCACAACTCCCGTAGCCCACTCGCCCTACAGCCTGTGCTCGGCCACAAGGGAAACCAGTGCAAGCAGAAGCATGAGCGCTGCAGCTAGAGAGTAGCCCAAGCAGCAACGAAGACCCAACGCAGCCAAGACTAGGCATTTAAAAATTACAAAATGAAACACAGAGACCCAGTCTCCTGCGGAGGCAGGAGGACGAGATGGGGGTGGATAGACAGAGGCGGGTCCAGTCTTCCCCGCCCTCCTCCCGCCCAGGGACCTCGTCCGTGCGCGCACTTAGCGGGTGTGGGAAATAGTGTCAGAATTCTCCAGGTCAAGCCAGGACATCACAGAGGCTGAGGGACCCGAGCTCTGTGTCCACGAGAGGAGCTTGCACTTGGCAGGCAGGCTGCACTGAGACATCCAGCTCAAGTGCCAGGAAATCCTGCTTTCTGAACCCAGTGCTGGCAGCGGCTCCCTCCTTACTTGTGGTCAAAGGGCCCACATGCAATGGCACGCGGAGGGAAGCCAGGCAGAGCGGGCCCACCGGGTGCTGAGCTGTGGGCAGCCCTGGGTTTGCATGGTCTCCCTGAGAGTAGAGAACCAGAGAGGGATGAAGAGAAGGATGCCCCACTTCTTTGCTCCCTTTCCCCGAAGGTGAGCAAAAATTAGTAAAGTTCATTCCTACTCTAGAAAGTAGTCATGAAGCAAGAAATACACTTTTCACACTAATTTGAAAAGATGCGTGCATCCCAAAGTTCACAGCAGTACTATTTGCAACTGCCAAGATAGAGAAGCAACTTGAGCAACGTCACCTGAAGAATGGATAAAGAAGATGTGGAGTATATGCAATGGAATACTACTCGGCCCCGAAAAAGAACGGCATTTTGCCCTTTGCAGCAACTCTGTCCATGGAATTCTCCCGGCGAGACTACTGGAGTGGGAAGCCACTGCCTTCTCCAGGGCATCTTCCCGATCCAGGGACTGAACCCAGGTCTCCTGCATTGCAGGCAGATTCTTTACCGTCTGAGCCACCAGGCCAAGTCAGAAAAAAAATTGTTAAAAAGAAAAAAAAAAAAGAGAGAGAGAAAGAAATAGACTTTTCATAAGCTACATAAAGACCACATTCCTGGACTTCCCTAGTGCTCCAGCAGGTACAAAGCCTCCTGCCAACGCAGGCAACACGGGTTTGATCCGTGGTCTGGGAAGATCCCACATGCCTCGGTGCAACCCAGGCCACGCACCACAACTACTGAAGCCCAAGCGTGCTGTGACGGGCATGGGAGTCAGCCACCTACCTAACAGGCCGTGGCAGTTGCCGGAGAGGCCTTGGCCGCTGGCGATGTAGAAGCCCAGATGGCTGCGCTGGTAAGGGGCTGGCTTTTTGTAGAGGTGGAGGAGGACGACAAAGGCCACGGTGCGCCGGATGCTGACGGTGACGTTGGCATTGGCGGACACGGACACCTCCAGCCCCCGGCGCCCCACGACCGCACTCTGGTTGCAGGGGAGGACCAGCCTGTCCCCACCATCCACGATGACCCTGCTGGGTGTGATCTCCAGGTAAGATCTCTCCGGCTTGTTGACGAGGATGGTGATGGTACGGAAGTATGTGCGCTGTTTCTTGTGGCCGTTTGGAGGAGCAGGGGCCCCGATCAACTCTCCGTTCACTGTCACACCTCAAAGGCGAAGGGGAAGAGAGCAGCGGTTAGACAAACTGCCCCCACTGCCACATGAAGGGATCTCATTAGAATTTCCTTCTTCCCTTGTGTTTCCAGAACCAAGAACTGCTCTCACGCAGGGACCACTCTGTGTAGTGAATGAATGAGCAAATGCATGAAGGCATACGTGATGTGTGACCAATGTCCTGGGGAGAAGAAGCTGATGTGGGTTTCCGTCAAAATATACACACGACTATATATAAAACAGGTAATCAACAAGGACCTATTGTAGAGCACGGGGAACTCTGCTCAATAATCTGTAATGACCTATATGGGAAAAAGAAGCCCAAAGTAGGCTGGGCACTGAAGAATTGATGCTTTTGAATTGTGGTGCTGGAGAAGACTCTTGAGAGTCCCTTGGACTGCAAAGAGATCCAACCAGTAGTCAGAAAGCAAATCAACCCTGAATATTCATTGGAAGGACTGCTGCTAAAGCTGAAGCTCCGATACTTTGGCCACCTGATGCGAAGAGCCGACTCACTGGAAAAGGGCCTGACACTGGGAAAGATTGAGGGCAGGAGGAGAAGGGGATGACAGTGGATGAGATGGCTGGATGGCATCACTGACTCAACGAACATGAGTGTGAGCAAGATCCGGAAATAATGAAGGACAGGGAAGCCTGGCGTACTGCACTCCACGGGGTTGCAAGGAGTCAGACACGACCTAGTAACTGAACAACAACATATGGAAAAAGCATCTAAAAAAAAAAGAGTGGATATATGTATATGTAGAACTGATTCATTTTGCTGTACACTTGAAACTAAAACAGCACTGTAAATCAACTATATCTGATAAAAATTTAAAAGTGAAAAAAAGTTAAAAAATAGAAAATAAAAGGGGGTTGACAGGTTTGTCTGCTTTTGTTCCAAAAACTCTCATGTGGTCCTGACACAGTATTTCTGATCCACTAGTTTCCACTACTCCTGATTTGAAGACCCCAGGACACCATGAGCAGTGGAGTAAAATGCAAAGATTCGGTTCAGTTCAGTCACTCAGCCGTGTCCAACTCTTTGTGACTGCATGGACTGCAGCACGCCAGGCCTCCCTGTCCATCACCAACTCCCAGAGTTTACTCAAACTCATGTTCATTGAGTCGGTGATTCCCTCCAACCATCTCATCCTCTGTCGTCCCCTTCTCCTCCTGCCCTCTATCTTTCCCAGCATCAGGGTCTTTTCACATGAGTCAGTTCTTCCCATCAGGTGGCCAAAGTATTAGAGTTTCAGCTTCAGCATCAGTCCTTCCAATGAATATTCAGGACTCATTTCCTTTAGGATGGACTGGTTGGATCTCCTTGCAGTCCAAGGGACTCTCAAGAGTCTTCTCCAACACCACAGTTCAAAAGCATCAATTCTTTGGCACTCAGCTGTCTTTATAGTCCAACTCTCGCATCCATACATGACCACTGGGAAAACCATAGCTTTGACTAGATGGACCTTTGTCGGCAAAGTAATGTCTCTGCTTTTTAATATACTGTGTTGGTTGGTCGTAGCTTTTCTTCCAAGGAGCAAGTGTCTTTTAATTTCATGGCCGCAGTCACCATCTGCAGTGATCTGGAAGCCCACAAAAACAAAGTCTGTCACTGTTTCCCCATCTATTTGCCACAAAGTGATGGGACCAGATGCCATGGCGCCACGAGGAGTGGGGTAAAATGCAAAGATTACGACTTATTTATTTCTAGTCTCCAAACGCAAGCTCTTCTGCTTTCTGGGCAGAACTCACCAGAGTCTGCGTGGTCAGAGACCAGCCTCAGGATGTGCCCAGGCTCTCCGTCGATGTTGAAACAGACGGTGAGGTTGCTCGAGGGGAAATCCACAACAAAGTGGGGGTCTCCATCCGCTGCCAGGCCAGGGCAAGAACGGGAGAGGAAAAGAAAGAAGAGACACTTATTGGGCACCTTCCTGTGTAAGCACTCTTTTCCTATTTTCTCTTGTGTTGTTGACTTAACCCTGTCAACGGCAGGTCCTCCGTGTCAACACGAGGAAGATGCCTGGGAGATTAGGCGATGCAGTGGCTACACAGGTAGCTTGTGGAAAGTAAATATTTGGATGCAGGTCCCCTAAAGTCAAATCCAACGCTCCTGTGATGACACCGCAGTTAACTGAGCTGCAGAGGTAAGCGGGGCCTCCCCCTACACCCTCCACGACTGAGGCCACAGTCTTCAGTCCCCACTGTGGCTGCTCCTAACCCCTTCTGTCACGCTCAGGCCAGCCTACTTAAGTGATGTGGATGAGAACTTCCTGTGCTGGCTCTGCAGAGTCCGGCCCTAGAGACATTCCCAGCGCCAGTCGGACACAGCCCTTGCGTGAGGGGCAATGTCTGAGCCCAGCTTGGAGCCGGTGACAAGTGAAGGACACAGAGTTAGCAGGAGGCCAGCAGTGACCATGGCAACTCCTCCTCTGGGTCCCACCGACTGTCCTGCTCTCAAAAGTCTGTCTGCAGATAAGATCACAAAGCTTGGCTGGCCCCTGCGCTTCGCCTGGTCCCCTCATTTTCACCTCTGCTAAAGATGGATGGCCTTGCCTCTCACCGTACAGACAAAATATTTCCCGAGAGTCTACATCAGTTCTCTTTGCCCACAAGATTGGAGGGTTCGTTTCTCTCTATACACCAAACACAACGTGTTTCCGAATTCCCCTCTCTTTCCTATGTACACGCATATGCATGTACAGGACTGATTTTCCTGTATATGTATATGTTCCACCATTTGTATCTGGTGAGGGGTGGGTGGACCAGGAGTTCAGTGTTTTCAAGCTGTGAGCCATTTAAGGGTCTTGGAGGAACTGCTGAGAAACCCCTTCTGTCCCCAGCCTGACTCAGAGGGGCCTCTGGAAGAATCTGGTTGATCTCACTGTAAACTGCCTCAAGCATCCAGTGAAGGACAATGTAAGAAAGACATACAAGGTACTGGTCTTTTGTAGATGAAAAAATGACAACCACTGAAGATAAACTGCATTTTTGGGTGCTCTGTGGGCACGCATATAACTACGTGGCAGTTCTCAGAGAGCATCTTGTGCTCAGACCACATCATTTGTACTCAGTCTACCAAATTCCTTTACAAGGGAAGATGTTGCTTGCTCCACAAAAAGAGAGGAGCGGTCTGGAAGTCATTACTCCGCTCAGTATCCAAGAGGAAAGTTTTCTTGCATTCCATAATGTGTGTGTGCTCAAAGGAACGACACCCTACCCACTGGGGACGATGAGTTTCCTTTACCCAGAGCTTATCTCCAGAACGTCCCTGGCTATGCGAACCCGCATGCCCAGTACATCAGCAGCAAGGCAATAAGGAAGGCTTACAAAGGCAGATGTGTACATTTGAAGAATAAAACGCAGCACGTGGGTCATTCATCCTGATTTTTACTATAATCCCAGGAAGCTGGCCAAGGGAAATTTTATGGTATCATGATCTGTCCTTCCCTTCTAAAGCCAAGGATTATGAAAACAATAGAATAATAATGTTTAAGAAGTGTGCACTGTGGCAGACAACTGTAACAGCAGAAGCTGGAAGCGGGCATTTTTCAGATCTCTAAAAGCAAATGTCTTTTCAACTCAGTCGTGATGAACGTGTCCAATCCATCCTTCTAGCAGGGCTCCTGCCAGGGTCCTAAGGACTGTGACATCTGTGGAGTTTAGGTGATGGTGTAAGGACAGTCGGGGTTTTGAGAACTGCCCCCACGCTGCAGACTTGAGCTAAATAAATATAGGTCCTCACATCTCGCTCTATGAGCTGCTCTAACTGGCTGCAGGGAATTCCTGGTCATCTTAGTCCTAAATAGCTCAGCTCTCAATCACACACAAGCATATTCTTTCTTTTACCTGATGTTTTGGAGATTTTAATCCTTGGGTTGTATGGTTTCTTGACAGCAGGTCCTAGAGAGGAGAAAGAAGAGACCCACCATTGTTATTTATTAAAGAGGAGGAAGTGAGAGGTATAGAGAGTTGAGACGAGTCAAATACAGCTTTCAGATACATTTGTGACCATTTAAAAACATTTGTTTTATAGGAGGAGCTTGGCCTCCCAACACAAAATGAAGGTGTAACATAAGGAGGGGTAACTATTTTATTCCTTATAAATTAAGTAATATTCTTGGCTGTGATTTCTGTGTATATGATAGGAAGCAATACAGAAAATATTCTATAGTTGTGGGGGAGGGGAAAGTAGAATTGTTTAGTGGGAACAGAGTTTTAGATTTGCAAGATGAAAAAGTTCTGGAGATCTGTTTCACAATGATGTGAATATACTTGACACTAAGGAGCTGTACACTTAAAAATGGTTACAATGTAGAGGTCAGAATGGTGGGTGCCAAGAGGGAGCGGGTCGGGGGAGGAATGGAGTGGGAGGCTGGGGTCAGCAGATATAAGCTTTTACAAATAAAATGGGAGAACTATATTCAATATCCTATGATAAACCATAATGGAAAAGACTAAAAATAAAGAATGTGTATGTGCGACTGAACTGAACTGAACTGATATATGTATAACCAAATCACTTTGCTGTTCAGCAGAAAACAACAACATATTGTAAATCAACTACACTTCAATTTTAGAAAAAGAATGGAAAAACGGTTATGATGATAAATTTCATTTAACATTTTTTTAATAAAATAGCACTTTACAACAACCAAAAGGATACAAAAATGTAAAAGAAAAAGATATCATGGCAATCCAGGTCTAGAGCCGTGAGTGTGACACAATTCACAAAGCAGTGGCAAAAATAAATATGAGAAAGTAACCCCAAAGTAAATTACTTTCTGTCAATAAAATAAAATTATTGTTTCAAGCTGTCTGTATTAACAAGCTTACCCTCCTCTTATGCTTGTGCTTCATTGCTCTTTGCACCCAGAAAATGAAGATCATAGTATCTGAATGTTTTTAAGTGCCCCCTTCTCTAACTGACCCCTCATAAGCAGGACATGGACAGAATCAGGTCAACCACAGGGGAGAAGTGACAGCCCAGTCTGGATGCCTGCTTTGGGAGCCTTAAACTGTCACAGACACTCAAAAAATCTTAAAATTAAAAAATCATCGGAGCTTTAAACAAAATGAGGAAATTGTCCTGAGTACTAACTGATGCTTCAGGAAAATTTTGTATCTAACGAGCCTTTTGCTCAATCAGTTGGTTATTCCTCATCTGTGTTCTTGGCCCTCTGAGACCTGTGTCGTTTATGAGTTTGCTATCTCCTAAAGCTGCAGAAATTTGAGTTACTAACATCAAATCAAGATGTTACTCAAAAAAGCCATTTTCCCTGGATGTGGCACAGATCTTGTAGCATGAACTCAGAGCACCGTACAACTTACTTATTCTTCATCCTTTTCACCAGAATGAATATTGTCCTAGTTTTGCCAAGACGAGCTCCACTCTTTCTAAAAACGTGATGTAGCATTTTCCAGCGTTCTTGCCTGGAGAATCCCAGGGACGGGGGAGCCTGGTGGGCTGCCGTCTCTGGAGTCGCACAGAGTCGGACATGACTGAAGCGACTTAGCAGCAACTTAGCAGCAGCATTTTTCACCTCTACATTAGGGTTTGGACTTTTCGCTAAATGTCTAGTTCTGCATTCCTCATGGGAGAGGGTATCTAACATGTGCAGAACCCTCATTAAGATGCTGCACATTAATCCTTGCAACAGTCCTTCAGGAAAGACACCACTATCTGCATTTTACAGGTGAAAGAACAGAAGCTCAGAGAGGTTCAGAAGCCTGCCCCAGGCCACAGCAGGTGAGGAGGAGCCACGAGCTGAAACGGTCTGGATCCTAAGGTTGTGCTCTCTCCACTACGCCCAGGTGATTCTCAGAGTTTAGAATCTGAGGATCGCGCAAGGCCCAGGTTCATGTCAGTTCCCTCACTTTAGGACATGTGAACCTGGCAGGAAGCTAATAAAAGCATCACATATGAAAAAAGTGCTGTTTCCACAACCAGATATTACTGAGAATATAACCCTTTGCTTTGGTTGAATTACTTTTCCTGCCTTTTTCCCATTCTTTTTTTTTTTTTTTTGGCTGCACCTCGAGGCATGTGGGACTCTTAGTTTGCTGACCAGGGATTGAATCTGTGCTCTTTGCATTGGAAAGTGGATTTTTAATCACTGGCGCACCAGGGAAGTCCCTCTCATTCTTGTTTCTACTAATTTCCCCTGAAAAATAGCATGGGGACAGATAATAAAAAATTTCTGTTTCAAATCTGGATTCTCTTATATAGAACTTAATTTCTTCTATATAATTTAAATAATATCTATAATAAAATAAAATTTCATTTATTTAGTTGTAAACAAAATCATTAAAAATACAATTTTAATAAAAACATGAGAAGTAAAATTCATAAAATATACAAGACACAGGCTATGACAAACCTAGACAGCATATTAAAAAGCAGACATCACTTTGCTGAAAAAGGTCTGTATAGTCAAAGCTATGGTTTTTCCAGTAGTCATGTATAGATGAGAGAGTTGGACCATAAAGAAGGCTGAGCGCCAAAGAATTGATGCTTTCAAATTGTGGTGTTGGAGAAGACTCTTGAGAGTCCCCTGGAGAGCAAAGAGATCAAACCAGTCAATCCTAAAAGAAATCAACCCTGAACATTCATTGGAAGGACTGATGTTGAAGCTGAAACTCCAATACTTTGGCCACCTGATAAGAAGAGCTAACTCACTGGAAAAGACCCTGATGCTGGGAAAGATGGAGGGCAGGAGGAGAAGGGGGTGGCAGAGGATGAGATGGTTGGATGGCATAGTCGGCTCAATGAACATGAGTTTGAGCAAACTCTGGGAGATAGTGAAGGACGGGGAAGCCTGCCATGCTGCAGTCTATGGGCTCACAAAGAGCTGGGCACAACCGAGTGAATGAACAATAAAATACAATATACACTAAAATTTCATTTTATTTTACCTATAAAATTCTATCATATAAATTTTATTTTTATCTGTATAAAATCAAGCATACTCATCAAATGACATAACTGAAGTGTTTAAAAATACAGAAAGGTGGGCTTCCCTGGTGGTCCACTGGATAAAAATTAGACTTGAAATGCAGGGGAAACCGCTTTGAGCCCTGATTGGGAAGGATCCCACAGGCCGTGGAGCAACTAAGTTCATGTGCCAAACTGCTGAGCCTGTGCTCCACAAGAGAAACCACTGCAAACAGGCCTGCACGCTGCAACTAGAGAGGAGCCCCCACTCTCCCCAACGAGAGAAAACCCACGTGCAGCAATGAAGACCCAGCACAGCCAAAAAAATAAAATGAATAAATCTATATATAGAAAGGCACTTATAAATGAACATTTGTTTACTTGTCTATTCATTCCTGTGGCTCGTGTAATCATCAATATTGATGATTTATCGACAGACTGACTTTACCTTCTTGAACTTCTCTATAGAGATCCACGGTTTATAATAACAATACAAACACAAGCTAACCCACTGTTGGCTAGGAGCTGCAGGAACAGAACATTGTTTATAGAAATTACGATACAAGAAAATAGATGACCTTGGCCTGAAAAAGCAGCCAGAAAGGGTCAAGTGGGTCCCCACACTGAGCCACGTATACGCTCACCTGGCTGCAGGTGTGTGCCTCGCAGGCTCTGCATCACCGTTTCGGGTCCAGTGGCCATGGCTGCGCTGGACATGCCGTAGGCGGCCTCTGGGGTCTCTGTCCGCGGTGCTGACTTCAGCGTCATGGACGTGAAAGGGATCAGGAAGCGGCGGTTCACGGCGAGAGCCTGGGCCTCCTGCCTCAGCCGCTCCCTTTCCGGCTCCTCGATGCTCTGCAGCCAGGCACTCAGCAGCTCCTTCAGGGTCAGGTAGCTCCAGAGACGTTCCAGGTGGTTGGGCTCTTCCTGGCCATGCCCCCTGGGCCTGGGGCTCTGCGGGACGTCAATCCCCACCTTCCGGGGCTCCACGGGCACGTCCTTCTTGAGCACCACAAACTTTTTACTGTTGCTGGCCGTGACCTCCACGTGCAGCCGGTCCATTGCCCTGTCCACCAGCTTCCCTGCGATTACGATCTCCGAGCCGTTGAAGTAGTTGGGGAACAGGGTTCTGGTGGCACGCTCCACCAAGCCGGAAGGATAATCCACGCGGATGTCAGAGAGGAGCGGGGTCCTGATCTCATCGTAGAACCTGGGGAGGAGGAATGGAGGGGAGAATCAGGGCCCGCCCGGGTGGCAAGCAGGACAGGGCTTAGAGGAAACCACGGGCTGTTGGGGAGGCAGTTCTGATCTTAGAAGCAGCCAAGTCCAACATTCCACCCAGAACATCTCAGACAGGAGGCCGTGCAGCAGAGGCTTGAATACCACTGGTGATGGGGAACTCACGGCCCCACAGCTCCCTCGTCTCTTGACCACTGCTCTGAGGAGAACCAGGGAGCTCCTGGCAGTAAATCACCATTTTCCTTCCTGCAAGTTCCACCCACTGGTCTCAGTTCCACTTCTGGAATAACAGAGTGTGAATGAGGGTAATCCACCTTCAGTATTTAGATGCTGGGAGACACTGACCTTCAGGCGGGAATAGACAGTGCTGCATATTCCGTGAATATGCATACTCCTTCTTACCCAGCCTCATCCATCTTAACAAGTCTTCACAGAATATAATTTCAAGAATCCCTAACAGTCCTGCCAATACTGCACGTGGTTTTTCTCGTTAAATTCTATCATCCGGCCAGAATCCTCCTGTCACAGGTGAGAAGGCTGAGGCACAGAGGGTCTTAAGGCCTGAAGTCATAAGGCAGGGCCAGAATGTGAACCCAGATCAGCCTGATTTTAAGACACATAGATCAGATTCGGGGTCCGGCCTCACGTCCAGGCCTGCTGAGCCTGCCCTCCCCACCCCAAGGACACAGGCAGACGTGGGGTCCAGCCTCACGTCCAGGCCTCCTGCTGAGCCCAGCCCTGCCCTCCCCTCACCCTGAGGACACAGGCAGACACGGACCCGATGAGCTGGGCACGGGCGTCGTGGTCCTCATGGACTCGCCGCGTGAGCCCGCAGTTCTCCAGGGACAGCTTCTCCAGCAGCTTGAAGTCTACATCGGCCCCGATGCCCACGGTGAAGATGCAGACCCGGCCCCGGGCGGCCTCCCGGGTGTTGTTGAGGATCTTGAGGGTGTGGGTCTCCCCGACGGTGGGCTTCCCGTCCGTCAGAAAGACCACGAGGGACACGCTGCGGTCCTCAATGTTGTTGTGGGCCACATAGTCGTTGAGCAGCTGGATGCCCCTCTGCAGGGCCCCGTTGATGTCCGTGCCTGTGGGACACAGAACACGATGCTGGAGGCTCACTGCCTCCCTCACCTGGACACATCTTCACACCCCTCCCATGCACCTGCAGGAGTGACAGGTGGGGAGAGCAGCCCCCTGTACCCTCTCCAGGTCACACAGGCAGCCTAGAAACTCCGCAGATGCATAGGAATGGTGCAGAGTTATATAACCTCGTCCTGAAAGTGTCTGATGGGCGTCCCAGGTGGCTCAGTGGGTAAAGAATCCGCCTGCACACTCTTTACAATAGCCAGGACATGGAAGCAACCTAGATGTCCATCAGTAGACAAATGGATAAGAAAGCTGTGGTACATATACACCATGGAATATTACTCAGCTATTAAAAAGAATGCATTTGAATCAGTTCTAATGAGGTGGATGAAACTGAAGCCTATTATACAGAGTAAAGTAAGTCAGAAAGAAAAATATCAATACAGTATGTTAACGCATATATATGGAATTTAGAAAGATGGTAACGATGACCCTATACATGAAACAGCAAAAGAGACACAGATGTAAAGAACAGACTTTTGGACTCTGTGGGAGAAAGCAAGGGTGGGATGATTTGAGAGAATGGCACTGAAGCATGTATATTATCATATGTGAAACAGATCACCAGTCCAGGTTCGATGCATGAGACAGGGTGCTCAGGGCCGGTGCACTGGGATGACCCTAAGGGATGGGATGGGGAGGGAGGTGGGAGGGGGGCTCAGGATGGGGAACACATGTACACCCATGGCTGATTCATGTCGGTGTATGGCC
>SJYX01005170.1:182397-208085 GCA_006410675.1 Oreotragus oreotragus
AAAAAAAAAAAAAAGAATCTGCCTGCAATGCAGGAGACATGGGTTTGATCCCTGAGTCAGGAAGATCCCCTAAAGGAGGAAATGGCAGCCTACTCCAGTATTCTTGCCTGGAGAATTCCATGGACAGAGGAGCCTGGTGGGCTACCGTCCACGGGGTCACAGAGGACTGAGCGACTGAGCGCACACGAGGGTCTCTGATGGGGCCTCAGCTCAGGTGCCTCCCTTCCCTTAGCATGACCGATCTGCACCACTTTTGGAGAATCGCTTTGAAAGGGCAGGAGGGTGTTGGGTGCAGGGACTTGGAGAAAGAACGCACCCCAGAGGCAAGCAAGGAGCACCGAGTGTGGAGGCGGGAATGTGGAGACCTTCGTGGGGATGTCACGTGTGGCCTGGGGCTGGAGGACGGGGATTAGAGAACTCACTCATGTTTTTAAAAATTATTGCTGGCATCGTCTTTCTGGCTTCCTGCCTCTTCAGGGTCTCCCCTGTTCATAAGGACCCCACCAAGCGAAGGCTGTCCAGTTTACACCTCCCGCCACCCCTGCCATTTC
Source organism: Oreotragus oreotragus (assembly GCA_006410675.1). Lineage (NCBI taxonomy): Eukaryota > Metazoa > Chordata > Mammalia > Artiodactyla > Bovidae > Oreotragus > Oreotragus oreotragus. Next base: position 182,949 of record SJYX01005170.1, read on the forward strand.
TAATTCAGACACGCTTGTCACTAGCAGCTCTGATTAAAGTCAGGGGACACTGTCTGCCGTGGGTGCTGGACAGGTATTTTGCTTGGGGTACGGCGAGATGGATGGCGGACGGAAGTTAAATCTACCAGCTAACACGAGGCTTCTAGATTCTAAGAGTTTCATTCAACCCTGCTGCAGCTGCTCTACCGTTGCCAAGAGAAGCCGAGAGTTCTGACGGCTGACGTGAACACCCATTTCCTTTTTCTGACCCCAGTGGTTATTTTTTTTAAGTGCCCTTCTTGACAGACCAAATATTTCACTCATTTTAAGAACACAGTTAATGATATTTAGTAAATGTATAAAGCTGTGTACCCATTACCACCATCCTGCCACCTGACTGGCGTGCTTTTTAATCTCCCTGCAAAATCTACCGTATTTGATTGAACCAGAAAATTTCCCCCATTGCTTCACATCCTGCAGAATTTCTGGCTGAAAATATCGATGTCTGTGACTGTGCAAACACATCACTAATTCGTTCTAAGATGCACACGTGGTCCACGTGGAAGGGGACCCTACAGCTGAAACAGCACGCAGCACTTCCCTGGGTTTGCCCGCTTGCCTCTCTGAACGCCTCACCTAGCTTCACTGCCTCTGAAGGTGTGGACGTGGACCAGAAGGCAGGTGTTTATTTCCTCTTTGATCCAGAACTTAAGCGATGAAGCCAAATCTCTCACTTAAAGCCAGGGACAGCCCCAGGCAAAGGATGTGCTTAGCTTTTCTCACGCCAGGCACAGCAGGGCTTGGCATCGAATCTCTGTTAAGTTGAAGCATCTCCTGCACACTTAACAACGGGGATGGGCAGCGGGGCCTGGACTTCCCTGGTGGTCCAGAGGCTCAGACTCCAGGCTCCCAAGGCGGGAGGCCCGCTTTAATCTCTGGTCAGTGATCTAGATCTCCCATACCAACACTAAGAGGTGGCACGCCACAACTAAACGATGCCTCGGGATGCAAGCAAGTCCTGGTGCAGGCAGATAAAAACAAAAAATGAAAACGCCACGGGAGAGTTCCCATGGAGCCCCCCAGCCATTCCACTGAGAGCTCCCCCAGGGATATTAAAGGGCCACAGTGTGCCAGCAAGAGGGACTGTTTGGGTAAAAACGGCCATGTGTGTGTGCTTAGTCGCTCAGCCATGTCCAGCTCTTTGCAAAACCTGCCAGACTGTCCATAGGGATTCTCCAGGCAAGAATGCTGGAGTGGGTTGCCATGCCCTCCTCAGGGGAATCTTCCTAACCCAGGGATCGAACTCAGGTCTCCCCATTGCAGGCGGATCCTTTACCAGCTGAGCTACCAGGGAAGCCCCGAAATGGCCATATCTGACAGCTGGAGAGGACTTCCTGTGTGCAGCCACCGTTCTGAGCACTTGAAATATTTTAACTCATCCTGAGGAAATGGCAATCCACTCCAGGACTATTGCCTGGAAAATCCCACGGACAGAAGAGCCTAGTAGGCTACAGTCCATGGGGTTGCAAAGAGTCGGACACGACTGAGCGACTTCACTTCACTTCACTTAAAAAAAGTCCATTGTATCCCCATTTTACAGATGAAGAAAAGCAGGTAGAGGTGAAATGCCTCATAGCTGGTGGGGCTGGACTCAAATCCAGGCAGTCTGGCTTCAGCATCCATGCTCCTCTCCTGATGAGGAGAGGAGATTAATTTTCTGTTCACCTGCAGAGGTTGGGTCAATGAAGTGCTGAGACAGAAAAAAAAAGGAAACCAGTGTGGTTTCTAAGGTTTAGATTCCAAAAGGGCATAACACACATTACCTGTTTTCTAAAGCTTTATCCTGCTCCCTCCCCTCACCCCACACACATAGCACTCTAATAGTAAGCAGCATCTTAATAAACTCATTTTAATGCATATTCTTTAAGTAGATACTGTATGTCAGGAGCTATGCCAAGTTGTTGCTCAGTCACTAAGTCGTGTCCAACTCTTTGCAATTCCATGGGCTGCAGCACAACAGGCTTCCCTGTCCTTCACCATCTCCTGAAGTTTGCTCAAACTCATGTCCTTTGAGGCAGTGATGCCATCCACCATATGATCCTATTGTTCCCTTCTCCTCCCACCTTCAATCTTTCCCAGGATCAGGGTCTTTTCCATTGATTTGACTCCAGGAACTACAGGCTAAACAAAGATGAGACTTCCCAACTTCCTTCCAAGGATCATCACTAAAATATTAACTCTAAACTTTCATTTCTCCCTTCAACCAGTAAAACAATTCGTAGATCACATTGTTGTGGAAACTGGTAGGAAATCCCATTGTATCCATAAATCAAAATTCCATTCACACAAGATCAAGTTCCGAAGCTCATTTGGGAAACCAGAGCTTTGCCTTGGACGGAAAATAACCCACATATGAGTGATGAGAAACTCAGATGGAAGAGAATGGACAGAACTTGGTGTTTTATGTCTCCAGAGCACGAAAGCAGAATCACCTGAATCCCCTAGGAGACAGTGTCTTATGGGCCTTTAGGAAGGATGGTGAAGGTCCAGTAAACACGTCAATACTGAGCTTCCACCAGGTGCCCACTGTCCTCAGGACGAGGTGACAGCGGGAGTAAGATCTGGGTCCAGGGTTGACAGCACTGAGAGCCAGCGCAGTTGGTAACACACTGTCCTGAGTCTCATCATCTCAGAGCTCTTTCTGGCCTTTCCCCTCCTCTGCGTCCTTACCTAGGCATCGCCCCCCGGCGAGGGTGCAAAGGCTCCATCACCTTTCCACCTAGAGCATCTCCCAGGCCACCTGTAGTCCAGGAGGACCGACAGCTCAGGGGGGCGGCTCCAGCTGCTGCCTTAAGGTTCTCACACTCAGACACACAAAACACTGAATCAGCCACTTGGCTTTCACTCCTGGCCCCGAAAATCGATTTACAAAAAGAGCTGCATTGTTTGGGATCCGTGAGATAAACCAGGAAAGGCTCCAAAACCTATCAGGTATTTTCCCTGTAACTTATTTGACCATCTTAGTTCAGTGCCCAGAAAAGGAGAAGCAAGCTCCTGGGGAAAGTGCTCACCTGTTATCTCCTTTCCTGTGATCAGCGTCAACTTTCAAATCCCCGTATCGCGTCTCAGCAAATGGGCAAAGCAGGACGTACTTACCTCCGCTCGGCGACATGTGGTGGATATAGACTTTGCCATCTCTGATGCTGTTGGGAGTAACTGACACCAAATGGTCCTTCCACACTTTGATCCGGTTGGAAAACCCAACGATATTGAAATGGTCCTGGGGTCGCAGGTCATGCAGAATCGTGAAAAGGGCATCCTTGGTCTAGGCAAAGACAAAAGCAAGGCCGGTCATGTCCCATTGCATGAGTGTACACATCCCCTGGCTTGGAAACTGCAGGCTGGGGACAATCCCAGGGTTATAATGGAGTGCCTGATCTGTAAAGGGACTTGGATAAATGTCAAGGAACTTTATCACCTAGCTGGAAAAAAAAAACAAAACAAACAAACAAACAAAAAAACAGCTCAGTGGGAAAGAATTTGCCTGCAATGCAGGAGACTTGAGTTTGATCCCTGGATCAGGCAGATCCCCTGGAAGAAGAAATGGCAACCCACTCCAGTATTCTTGCCTGGAGAAGCCCATGGACAGAGGAGCCTGGCGGGCTACGATTCACTGGGTCACAAATGAGTCGGACAAGACTGAGCAGCTGAACAAGAGCATGTTACAACTTTATATAAGACACGAGTGTTTTTCATGTACGAAATGTCCTGTCTGCTCTGATCCACATACATCAAGCCTCGAGTCTCTGGAACTTCACGACTGCCGTTCTTGAGACCTGGAGTGTCCTTCCCTGCTGCCTTATGCCCCTGTTTCATCTGACAAGTCCTTAGTCATTCTTTAAAACCCAGCTAATGTGCTATATTCTGTATTTGAAACATTTTCTAGTTCCTCTAAAGAGAGCGGACCTTCTCTCCTCTAGGCTAGCACTGCCCTCAACGTACTTATAGAGAAATGTGCATCACTCGTCACGACTAGTCTGCTCTACGTCTCTTTCCCTTCCTCCGTGCAGGCAGGTTCCATCTTTTTTTTTTTTTTCTTTTTTGGCTGTACTGGGTCTTCGTTGTGGCACTTGGACTTTCTCTAGTTGAGGAGCAAGGACCTGGTTGCCCTGAAGCACGTGGGATCCCAGTTCCCTGAACAGGGACTGAACATGTGCCCCCTGCATGGGCAGGCAGACTCTTATCCACTGGACCACCAGGGACGTCCCTCCGCCTATTTTGTTATCTCCCAGAGCAGAGAACTCCTGACACACACTAGAGAGAAGTTCAGGGGATGAAAGAGCACAAGGACGATTCGTGAATTACAGGGGAAGGGTACGAATCGGAACCACCACTGGGTTTTAAGAGAGAATGAAGCACGGTGGGCTGGAGTGACATGAGAAGGCGCTTCAGAGAACAGAGGGGATCTGAGGATGAGGCCCGAAGGACCTGGGTAACTTGAAATACAGGGGAGGACATCCTGGAAAGAAGCCAAGAAGGTTATATGTCACCACACGTGACACAGATTGCTAGCGGGGATTTGCTGTATCCAACACAGGCAACCCAAAGCCGGTCCCCTGGGACAATCGAGAAGGGTGGGATGCGGTGGGAGGTGGGCTCAAGAGGGAGGGGACGTGCCTCCGGCCGATCCATGTGGATGCACAGCAGAAGCCATCACAATATTGTGATCACCCTCCGATTAAAAACAAAATAAAATTTAAAGAAACATTTTAAAAACATTACCATTACTCTGCCAACAAAAGTCTGTCTAGTCAAGGCTATGGTTTTTCCAGCAGTCATGTATGGATGTGAGAGTTGGACTGTGAAGAAAGCTGAGCGCCGAAGAATTGATGCTTTTGAACTGTGGTGTTGGAGAAGACTCTTGAGAGTCCCTTGGACTGCAAGGAGATCCAACCAGTCCATTCTGAAGGAGATCAGCCCTGGGAGTTCTTTGGAAGGAATGATGTAAAGCCGAAACTCCAGTACTTTGGCCACCTCATGCTAAGAGTTGACTCATCGGAAAAGACTCTGATGCTGGGAGGGATTGGGGGCAGGAGGAGAAGGGGATGACCGAGGATGAGATGGCTGGATGGCATCACTGACTCGAGTGACTCGAGTCTTTGTGAACTCCGGGAGTTGGTGATGGACAGGGAGGCCTGGCGTGCTGCGATTCATGGGGTCGCAAAGAGTCAGACCTGACCGAGCGACTGAACGGAACTGAGCGCTGCACACCTTAAGCTTACAGTGCTATGTATCAACTGAACCTCAGTACAACTAGGAGGAAATCAAGGGACCAAAAAACCAGCCCCCTTCTCTGAGATCCTCTTTCACGTGACACACACCTTTTCTGGCGCTCATGACGTGGCAGTGTCGTCATTTCTTCCAGCCCTCCCCCTGCCAGGACCTCTGCCTCTGCCGTTCCCTGTGATGATGCTCTGTCCCACAGTCGGCGTGCCTGCTGCCCCCTCCTCGTCCCTCGGTTCTGGGTTCACTCGCTCCTCTGCCCTTTCAAGCCGGTACCCTGGCCCCTGCCTTCCCAGCGCTGATGGAGAGAATGTGATGACATATTTGTGCATTTACTGGCCGGTCCAGCTCAGCCCCGCGTCTCCGAGTGCAGGAGCTTTTTCTGTTCTGTCACTCTTGGGTCATACCCAGCTGAGCCTGCCCGCATGGCAGATTCTTGAAACAGGCTTGCAGAAAAAAGTGAGTGCTGGGAAGACTATCCATATGTGACACCAGACTCCTCAAAACAGCTGTCCCCTTGTTTCCTCCCTGCCCTCCCAACACAACAGTTGGCACGTTGTGGGCTGTCAGTAAATAGCCGCTGAATGAGCAATTGAGAGAAAAAGAGGGAGAGAGAGAGAGGGAGAATTCTATTGAGTGAATACGAAGGGAGGAGAGACACAGCCCCCACCCTTGAGAAGCTAAGACAGAACATTGAGAAGGGTGATGTGAAGGAAACACGGCTGAATGACGGACAGCATTAAAGCAAGAATGAATAGATCAGATTGAGACAATGAACAGATGTGGGTGGAGGGCCCTGAGCGTGCCACTGACGGAACTCCGGGAAGCTGGCCCCACCTTGACCCTTCACCCTTCCACCTGCTCAGAGCCAGCAAGACCTCAGCGTGAGCAAAGATGGGCTCAGCATTGCTCCCCATCCGAGAGGCTGAACCTCTGGGAAGCCTGAAGGTCCACAGCTGGGTGGTGCCAGACAGGACCAGCAAGCCGAGGCAGTCCCTGGGACAGCACAGTCGGGGGCCCGCTGCTAAGGCAGCCACTTGGACATGTTCCCGCTGCTGGGGCTCAGAGCTGGCAGGACGCCCCAGGGTGTGGGCTGGGGCCTGGGGAATCTCCTCAGAAGGCTGCTGTTCGTTTAGCGGCTGTCATCCCTAGGGATCCTTAAATAGCAAGCTCAAGCCCTCGAGAGGGGCTGGCCTGGCTTCTTGGCTGCTGTTTTCCCCCTCGTAAAGGATTCTCTGCTTTAGGAGCAGTCCTTCAAGTCTCTCCACCCTCCTCCCCTGAGCTCAGCAATGAAGGGCTTCTGATGACCGTGTAAGGCCACAGCTCTGACTTGTCCTCAGGAGCACTGGGGCAGGCAGACCCACGGGCTCCCGGGAGTTCCACTTCCAGTTGCCTCGGGACCTTTGCACTGGTCTCCAGGTCCTTATTCCAAGGGGCGGGGGCGGACGCTGCCTGGAGCCACCACCACCCATTAACCCTTCCTGAGCTCTGCCCGGCGCGGTCTGGGGAGCTCTGCATTCTGCAGAAGGCTGAACAGGCAGGAGGAAGGTGTTTGCCCAGATAGAAGAGAGAACGTGAGGTGGCTTCAGCTGGTGTTTCTGCACCCTGCGTTTATATGCTGAGGACAGACAGAAACCTAGGCAGGCTTTTCCCAAGAGTACACCCTAGAGACCAAGGTAAGCACATTCTAGAAAGATCAGAGGAAGCCCAGAAAGACAAGAATGGACGGTGCAAGCTGGTTCAAAGGCCTGAGCTACCCTGGAGGCGCTGACTGGTCATATCCACTCCTTGGTGACCCCAAAGGGCACTCGGCAAACACCAGCCTCTACATGTCACCAGAAGGGCTCCTTACGATGTTCCAAGTTGTGTCTGAACTGAAGGAAGGTAGGAAAAGTACACAAATACAATGGAGAGAGGAAAAGGAAATACTTCTCATTATTCAGATAGTAAAGAAGCACCCTGGCCTGCAGGAAGCATTCAGACAAGATTCCCTTTAATCCAAGCCTCGTAGAAACAAAGAGAATAGGGATGACTGGCTGCTTAAAACAGTTCCGTAAGGAGGAATCCTTCTGCTTGTAGGTACGTCCCTTGGGTTGAAAGGAGGGGGGAAAAGTATTTCCTCTGAAAACAATGTCTTAGAAGTTAATTCCAGCTCTGGCTCTGGTTTATTATTAAGTAAGCCTTTTCATCTCTGTCCACTTAAGTTCTTTCGGGAGCAGGGAGAATGTAAATAAATAAAGGGGAGCTCTCGGTTTCAGATTCTGTTCATCCAGCTTGGCTGCGATGGTCCCTCTTGGTCTAGTGGGTCTTCAGGAAAAGGAGCTGTGCAACCTTTCCTGGCTGTGTTTGTCAGGGAAGGGGCAGGGCTGGGCCCCGGGAGGTGCAGCCCCTTTTACACGCTTACTGTCTCCTTGGTAGGGCTGCTCCCGGGCGGGGAGTTTCTGAGAACTGCTCTGTCTGGCGGGCTTAGAGCCCCTGTGTTAAGCCAGCCTACAGACAAGATGGACCTTCCTTTCCCTTCCCTACAAAACTGAGCCCGAGCAGCTGCAGACTCTTGGCTCAGCCCTCGAGGGGGTGAGTGTTCCAGCTACACACGCTTTGAGCCACTCACTCTGAGACGTTCCCCAAGGAGACAAGACCCTTAGGGTGACCCATCAGTGGAACCCATGGAAACCCCAGCCGCCCACCCACTCCATCGGGGTACCCGCTGACTCTCCTCAAATCTTTCTGTGTCCCCGCTGAACCACCTGCACCAGCAACCAAGTCTGACACAAAAGGTTTTTGTACCCCAGTCCCTGGGTGGTTATGAGCCCATGACATCATAGAGGAAGTCCAAGGTCAAGGGTCTTAGACACCAGACATGCCAAGCTTTCAGCAGAACGGCCCTGCTGTGCTCCGAAGCAGTCCTCTCGCTCACCCCATTCTAAAATGTTTGCTGAGGAGCTGACATTTTCCCTTTCCACACATTCCTTCTGGATGATCCCAAGAGAAAATCCTCTGTGAGTCTTCTCATCAAAAGCAAAAGAAAGCTAAGCACTTCTAAAAGTCCAGCTCGAGCCACGACAGAATTGTGCTCAACAGAGAAGTACCCTAGAACGCCCTACGTTTCTGAGAGGTAATGCCGGGAAGTGGAATACACCCAGCTGCAGCTGGACACAAGCGGGCCTTCTCCCTTCTCAGGCGGGTGGAGATAAGGGGCCCAGGCGGGGACCAGAAAGAGGTGTGTGACTGGCCTCCTGTGCGGTGCAGTCCCTCCTGCGGCCAGCAGGGGGCGCGCTCTATCCCCAGGACTGGCAATGGAGTCCCGCTACTGGAAGGACAAAGAGTCTGTGATCCCATCGAAGTCTGCAACGTCAGGCCCTCCTTGCAACCTCAAACTACCCATCTAAGCCGTCACTGAGAAGGATGGAGATGTCTAGCATCTCGGCCTCTCTCTGCGCCCTCCACAGACATCTACCCATGTCACCCTGCAGGCACCGTCTCGGCTAAAACCAGGTCAGCCATGCTGAGCCAGCCAGCTGCTATGGGGCCCTGGGCACCGATGATGCTTCAGTGGGAGTATTCCAAGACCTTGGCATTTCAAGGGCACAAAGATGGATTCCATAAAAGGCAACACAACCATACTTGGACACGCTACAGGTTTGAAGTTTTTTGAAATCACATCCAGACTGACCCACCAAGGAATTTGTTTAAAAATCCCATCTTTACCAGCAAGGCAATAAATTGAGTGAGAAAGACCATTTCCCCATAATGTATTCATGTCTATATCATTGTTATGTTTCAGAAAAATCTAGCAACAGATTGGTTTCAGAGAAGAACCTCAAACATTAAAAAATATCACCCTACTGATGACAAAGTAAGCACAGTTCAAGAGGTTATACAGACTCATAAAGGAAAACATTGACTGCACAAAGCCTGGGGCCCACTGTCGCCTGCATCATAAATGACTCCAAAAGTGAAACACATTATATAATTTATTTTAAAAATAAAAAATGAAACCTGTAATACAAGAAACATAAAACATCAAAAGGTGTCTACGTTCAATACAAGGAGCTGGTTGCAAAAAAACAAAAAATATTTTTCTATTAGCCAAAGGGTTCTTTTTAGAGAAAGAGCAGAAATTCAGAAGTTTCTTTACATCATTGGAAAAGTGGGGCTAGAAGTCGTCAGATCTTCCAATATTTTAAAAACAGTTTGTGTGCACCCTTATAGAAGAAAGTAAAGAAGAACTAAAGAGCCTCTTGATGAAAGTGAAAGAGGAGAGTGAAAAAGCTGACTTAAAACTCAACATTCAAAACATTAAGATCATGGCATCCCGTCCCATCACTTCGTGGCAATTACATGGGGAAACAATGGAAACAGTAACAGATTTTGGTGGTAGGGGGGGGCGGGCCTCCAAAATCACTGTCGATTGTGACTGCAGCCATGAAATTAAAAGACACTTGCTTCATGAAAAAAAAAGCTATGACCAACCTAGACAGCATATTAAAAAGCAGAGACATCACTTTGGTCCATCTAGTCAAAGCTATGGTTTTTCCAGTGGTCATGTATGGGTGTCAGAGTTGGACTATAAAGAAAGCTGAGCGCCGAAGAATTGATGCTTTTGAACTGTGGTGCTGGAGAAGACTCTTGAGAGTCCCTTGGATGGCAAGATCAAACCAGTCCATCCTAAAGGAAATCAGTCCTGAACATTCATTGGAAGGACTGATGCTGAAGCTAAAACTTCAATACTTTGGCCACCTGATGCGATGAACTGACTCCTTAGAAAAGACCCTGATGCTGGGAAAGACTGGAGACGGGAGGAGGAGGGGAGGACCGAGGATGAGATGGTTGGATCGTTGGATGTCCTCTGACAACACGGACACGAGTCTGAGCAGGCTGCGGGGGCTGGTGAGGGACAGGGAGGCCTGGCGTGCCGCAGGCCATGGGGTCGCAGAGTCGGACGCGACTGAGCGACTGAACTGAACTGAACTGTGCATGCGTGTGTGTGCTAAGTTGCTTCAGTCGTGTCCAACTCTTTGCGATCCCATGGACTGTAACCTACCAGGCTCCTCTGTCCATGGGATTCTTCAGGCAAGAACACTGGAGTGGGTTGCCATGCCCTTCTCTGGGGGATATTCCTGACCCAGGGATCGAACCTGTGTTTCTTACATCTTCTGCATTTGCAGGAGGGTTCTTTACCACTATTGCCACCTGGTAAGCCCTAAAACAGTTTAGTAAATACTAAACATTAACTTGAAATTTCACCTAGAAGGAAATAGAAAGTAACAGTATTTCTTAGGTCTCTACACTGTTCAAACTATCACGAAGAGCATTATTTTTGAAATTAAACAAAATCATAGGGCTCTTGTATTTTAAAATACATTATTATAAGCTGTTATAATTGTGTTTATTGTTTGAATTCTAATTTCAAATGCTCCTTCAATGCAGTACTGTGCTAGATTATAACACTAGTTCTGATCACCCAATCTGTGCAAAAATATTATTAAATGGGTGCTGCTTCACAGTGAGAGAAAAGCACTGCTCTAGTACAAATTCAGATCTAAATGCCAGTACTGGGACTTTCCTGGCAGTGCAGTGGTTAAGACTCTGCCCTTCCACTGCCAGGGACTCAGGTTCCGTCCCTGGTCGGAGAACTAGGATCCCACATGCTGCGTGGAGAGTCCAAAATAAATAAATAAAATACTGTAGATTTCAGTGGCACACACACAAAAATGCAAGTAATACTTCAGGACTGGTTCCAAAAGAGAATAATTTCTAACTAAATTCTGGCTAAATTAAAAAGTCTGAATATATTAGACATTAGCGCATCTTTTGCAATATAAACATAACTATATTTTATTAGTCTTTGTGTTTGGATTAATGTTATTCTAACATAAGCTGTTATAATTGTGTTTATTGTTTGAATTCTAATTTCAAATGCTCCTTCAATGCAGTACTGTGCTAGATTATAACACTAGTTCTGATCACCCAATCTGTGCAAAAATATTATTAAATGGGTGCTGCTTCACAGTGAGAGAAAAGCACTGCTCTAGTACAAATTCAGATCTAAATGCCAGTACTGGGACTTTCCTGGCAGTGCAGTGGTTAAGACTCTGCCCTTCCACTGCCAGGGACTCAGGTTCCGTCCCTGGTCGGAGAACTAGGATCCCACATGCTGCGTGGAGAGTCCAAAATAAATAAATAAAATACTGTAGATTTCAGTGGCACACACACAAAAATGCAAGTAATACTTCAGGACTGGTTCCAAAAGAGAATAATTTCTAACTAAATTCTGGCTAAATTAAAAAGTCTGAATATATTAGACATTAGCGCATCTTTTGCAATATAAACATAACTATATTTTATTAGTCTTTGTGTTTGGATTAATGTTATTCTAACGAGAAGCAAAGTCTCTCTCATATGAAGGCTCTGGTTATCGTTACACTCTATCACCAAATGTTTTGACTTTGCTCTGACAAATGTACCAAGTATTTACCTAATAATGTCATGGTACATGTTTGTAAAAAGTGCTTTGCCAACAATATTTCTTTGATTCTTTATCACGTATTAAAGACATCTATTTCTCTTGCTTGATGTAGAAATAACTCAAGACTCAAAAGAGATGATACTTTCCACTTCTCTTCACATGGAAGGTTTGTAGTTATCAGGATCTGCTCACAAGGCTGATCCCAAATCTCTTATTCTGGAAAGAACTTAGTCTCACCACCTCTATCCAGGTGGTCATGGGCTACAGGTAGTCGTCCCCAGGGACGGCTTCCTGCTCAAACAGTCACTGGACAAGAGGATGCTGATCAGGACGAGGTCCCCTAAGGCCACAGACCCTTGCAGCTGGCGTGCCTCACCTGCGTGCTCACATGCGACTGCCTGACAGCATTGAGCTTGGTCCCCAGTGCCTGTACGGGGTCTGAAATCTACATCGCCTAACTGCATGTCTGGATTCTGGAGCCCTGCCCATTTCGGTCTACAGATTTTTGGGGTATCTGACTCTCTGACCGCCCCTTGCCCCATTCAACTTTCCCTTACATGTGAGTTCTCGCGACTCCTCCCCCTGGCAGAGGTCCACCTAAGCTACTCATTGCAAACCCCCAAGGATGCGCCTTGACGAACATAAAGGACATGACAGAAAGACGTGGGGAGGCTGTGAAAGAGCCACAGTCAGACTGAAACAACGGTACGGTTACGGAAGAAGCAGACACAGCACTTCAGCAGGGGAGGATCATGCAGGAAAAGAGGGGCTTCCTTGGCGGTCCGGAGGTTAGGGGTCCACCTCTAACCTGCTTATTATAAAAATATTAAAAATATATTCTCCTGCTTTCACTGCAGGAGACACAGGTTCGTTCCCTACTAAGATCCCGCATGCCGAGGGGTGGCCAAAACAAGAATGTTCTTGGTCCCCCTCTTGCCCCATCCACTGAATGAATTTCTGAAAGACTCAATCACTCTCCCCTCCCCCAGGAAGCCCTGGTTGCCCCTGCTCCCCCCTGAAAAATCCGACCAGCACCCCTGTTTCTCTGTGACCCGATCCTACATTCACTTCTATCACAGGGAGCACCTTGCTTACAGTTTTCTCCATGACTTTTTCTTTTTCTCTGGACCGCTTGGGAAAAAAGATTCTATCTTGCTTATCTTTGTATCCACCACGCCTTGCACCTCTCCCACAATGCATCATCAATGTGACGTGCAATTTGGAGAATTGGAAGTCTGGAATCAAAGCCAAGATGCCAGCCTGGGCAAGCGTGGGGTCCTAAGCAAGAGAGCAAGGTGGCTGTGACATCAGGCCCCGGCAGCTCTTAGGAACTGCACCCCCTTTGCAGCTTCCAGCAGCCACCAAACAGATGCAATCCAACAATAACAACACTCGCAGGCACTCTGATAACCGCTTCCACATTTCTCATCTCATTCAAGCCTCTTTGACCGACAGAGGCTATCTCCTTTTGACTTGTAGTGTAAACTTCTAGCCCTTTACAGAGAAAGTTGGCTGATGGCAATGCCCACTGGAGAAACTTAAGGGCAAGGTCAGGACACCAGGCAGGGCAAGTAAGGCTCTTGGTTATGGGATGACCATGCTTCCAGAAGCCGTCTGCCAGGCCTGCACTCTGAACAGACAATGCAAGTGAACTCAAAGCTCTGTATTGTTCATTTTTCCTTCCCGCGATAACCACACAGTACCTTCATTCAGAGATCCGCGAAACTTCTCTTTATTTTTAACTGCGCTGGGTTCGCTGCTGTGTGTGGGCTTTCTCCAGCCCCCCAGAGGGGGCTACTCTCTAGTCGCGGTGATGGGCTTCTCACTGCTGGGGCTTCTCCTGTTGCAGAGCACAGGCTCCAGAGCCTGGCTCAATAGTCGTGGCTCATGGGCTCAGCTGCTCCTCAATGTGTGGGCTCCTCCCCGACCAGGGATTGAACCCGTGTCCCCTGCATTGGCAGGCAGATTCTTTACCACTGAGCCACCAGGGAAATTCCCCTCAAAAGGTTTTAAACATGACCTCATTTGGCTCAATCTTCACTGTTTCAACATTTTTTTTTAAATGTGCTTAGTTACTCAGTTGTGTCCGACTCTTCGTGACCCATGGACTATAGCCCGCCAGGCTCCTCTATCCATGGGGATTCTCCAAGCCAGAATATTGGGGTGGATAGCTGTTCCCCTCTCCAGGGGGTCTTCCCAACCCAGGAATCGAACCAGGATCTCCCACATTGCGGGTGGATTCTTTACCAGCTACCAGGGAAGCCCTTTTTAAAAACGGGTACCTCCAATGTACTTAAAATTTCCTTTATGATTTTGTTGCAGAGCAAAAATTTCTTTTGAAACAAAAAGTCCAAGTTTTCATGAGTGGCCCAGGGTAAAAATATTTTGCCCTTTGTCCATCATTTATTTTCTCATTTTTCTGAGTTTGAGCCAAAAGACACCAGATTCCCCCGCTGCCTTCTGTCCATAGCCCCAAGGCCCAGACTTCTGTTTTGCAATATATTTCTAAGACACATGCTTGCTAGAGGTACTGTTTGGACAAGGGCAGCTCAGGGGATGAGAATAAATAGTATTTATCAACTGAAACAGTATTTCTAGCCAGCACCAATTAGCTGTCACTATAGGCCAGGAGTCCACCAGCCATGGCCTGGGGGCCAAATCCAGGCTGCTCCCTGCTTTTAATAAGTGTTGTTTTGTGGGAACAGGACACACCCATGTCTTTGCACGTTGCAGCAGCCGCCTTTGTGCCACAACAGCAGGGTTGACTCATCACAACCGAGACCTTCCAGGCTGCAAAGCTTAACATATTCACTGACCTGTCAGTTTTTAGAAAATGTTTGCTGACCCCTGTCCTGGTAAACTGCAAAGAGGGAAGCTGGACACTGTGTTATGAACTGAAGCTATGCTTTCAGAGGCAGGAAGCTCCAAACCTTACATCATCCATTTTTCATTTGNGTTGCAGCAGCCGCCTTTGTGCCACAACAGCAGGGTTGACTCATCACAACCGAGACCTTCCAGGCTGCAAAGCTTAACATATTCACTGACCTGTCAGTTTTTAGAAAATGTTTGCTGACCCCTGTCCTGGTAAACTGCAAAGAGGGAAGCTGGACACTGTGTTATGAACTGAAGCTATGCTTTCAGAGGCAGGAAGCTCCAAACCTTACATCATCCATTTTTCATTTGCAAGACAGCCGCACAGTGCCTGCTCCTGAGGCTCTCCAAGTTTCTTAGACGAGATCTCCTTTGGCACGTGTTGCGTGCCTCCCTCCTTTTCTGCAGCCCTGCCTGCATTTGTGCAGGGAGTTCTCTCCCAACCATGTCACCGGGCGGTGCGCAGCATTCAAGAGATCTCCTCACTTGGCATAAGAACAGGTACTATAGCGACTTCCCTGGTGGTCCAGTGGCTACGACTCTGTGCTCCCAATGCAGGGGGCTCGAGTTTGATCCCTGGTCAGGGAGCTAGACCCCACATGCCGCAACTTAGAGTTCACGTGCTGCAGCTAAAGATCCCATGTGCCACAACTAAGACTCAGCACAGCCAAATCCACAAGTAAAAGGAACAGGCACGATAAATAAACAATAAGGATGGGGAACTACACTGGATATTTCATAATAACCTTAAAGACAAAAGAGTCGGAGGAAAGATAAACATACATGTGCACATGTGTATTTGTGCACGCACGTGTGCTCAGTAGCCAGTCGTGTCCAACTCTTTGCAACCCCAAGGGTTGCAGTTCACCAGGCTCCTCTGTCCATGGGATTCTCCAGGCAAGAATACTGGAGTGGGTTGCCATTCCCTTCCCCAGTGTATGTGTGGGTGGGTGTGTATAACTGAATTACTTTGCTGCACACCTGAGACTAACACAACATTGCAAGTGAACTATAATTTATAAAAAGAAGAAAGGAAGCGAACAGGTAAAGCTTAAAAGCTTGAGAGCCGGTCTGGGGTTATATCTGATGATGCAGTGAAGAATGTTTGGTGAAGAGCTTCAGAGTGGGGTGGACTGAGCCCAACTCCAAACTTCTCTACTTGAAACTTGATGTATTTCAGCGCACTATTATCACCTTCCTGCCCCTCACCATCTCATCTATGAAGCAGGGATAGCCATGACTATCCCGCTGGCTGGCAGCTGAAATGGTCAGATGTATGCAAAACCCTTAGAGTGTTGGGTATGTGCTGGTCACTCAGGGGCTAAAGCTACCATGCCTTTAAAAGTTACATTTCATAACTTATGGGCTCGTGGGTTTTTCGGCAAAAATCATTACCAGGTACAGTGCTAGGAGCTGGAAATGTGTACTTTAATGACCAAAACCAAGTTGGTTCCCAAATTCATGGAGCTCATGGACTACTTGCCTGTAAGGTTACACATTCAGTTCAGTTCAGTCGCTCAGTCACAAATAGCACTTGGAAGCCCAATTTTGCACAGAGAAGAAGAAAGTGAGGTTTTGGAGGGTGAAGTAAGCCCGCAAAGGAAGTGCAAATGAAATTCAGATGCTGGTTCTCTAATCCACTAGCTCACATTTGCCCTCATTTTAGTTTGAGAATTACAGATAAGAAACACTGTGCTTGAACTGGGAGTTTGGGGTTGGTAGATGCAAGCTATTACATTTAGAATGGATAAACAACAAGGTCCTACTGTGTAGCACAGGGAACTATAGTCAATATCCTGTGATAAACCACGATGGAAAAGAATATAAGAAAGGTCTACATGTGTATAACCGAGTTGCTCTGCTGTAGAGCAGAGATTGGCACAACATTGTAAATCACCTATGCTTCAATATAAAAGAAATCCCTATGCTTGTTGTTTAGCTGCTAAAACTGTTGACTAAATTAAGCAGAAAAAGGATGCCAAGCTTCCAAAGCCACACTGGAGTCGAGGATTGGCACAGAATGGCACCAGTTATGGGCACAAACCCAGGAACAGGGCTGCAGAAAGTTGCATCACTGAAGACATCTGGAAACTGATATATTAGCCACTGCTTGGCCACCAAGGCGGGTCCCTTAGCCAATAGCAAATGCGAGGGCAAAAGTGATAGAAATTATACTGAGTGTCCCAAGTGCTCAGTCGTGTCCGACTCTTTGAAACTCTGCAGACTGTAGCCCACCAGGCTCCTCTGTCCATGGGATTTCCCAGGCAAGAATACTGGAGTGGGTTGCCATTTCCTACCCCAGGGGGTCTTCCCAACCCAGGGACTGAACCTGCATCTCTTGTGTCTCCTACATTACAGGTGGATTCTTTACCTGCTGAGCCATCAGGGAAATTATATAGATTAGGGGAAAGAAAGAAAAGAATGTCTAGACCCTGTTAATGGAAACTGTATTTAATAGACATCTATTAGCTGGGAGAAATTTCAATAACCTTAGATATGCAGATGACACCCGCCCCCCAATGGCAGAAAACAAAGAGGAAATCAAGAGCCTCTTGATGAAAGTGAAAGAGGAGAGTGAAAAAGTTGGCTTAAAACTCAACATTCAAAAAACTAAGATCATGGCATCCGGTTCCATCACTTCATGGCAAATAGATGGGGAAAAAAAGGAAACAGTGACAGATTTTATTTTCTTGGGCTGACGGTGACTGAAGCCATGAAATTAAAAGATGCTTGTTCCTTGGAAGAAAACCTATGACAAACCTGGGCAGCATATTAAAAAGCAGAGACATCACTTAAAGGTCCATCTAGTTAAAGCTATGGTTTTCCAGCAGTCATGTATGGATGTGAGAGTTGGACCATAAAGAAAGCTGAGCGCCAAAGAATTGATGCTTTCAAATTGTGGTGTTGGAGAAGACTCTTGAGAGTCCCTTGGACGGCAAGGAGATCAAACCAGTCAATCCTAAAGGAAATCAGCCCTGAATATCCATTGGAAGGACTGATGCTGAAGGTGAAGTTTCAATACTTTGGCCATCTGATGCAAAGAACTGAGTCGTTGGAAAAGGCCCTGATGCTGGGAAAGACTGAAGGCGGGAAGAGAAGGGGACGACAGAGGATGAGATGGTTGGATGGCATTACCGAGTCAATGGACATGATTTTGAGCAGGCTCTGGGCGCTGGTGATGGACAGGGAGGCCTGGCGTGCTGCAGCCCATGGGGTCACAGAGAGTCAGAAGTGACTGAGAGACTGAACAACAAGCCTTCACACTCCCAAGGACACGTATGTTTGCTCCCTGCTCACCGTGTTTCTGTTTCTCTTCCGATCCCCTGTCTCACTAAGTTTTACAAACTCAAGCTGGGAGGCAGAAACCCTGCCTGACTCAGCAGAAGAGCACGTGGAGGGAACCCGGAGCCGAGCCCAGCATCGGCGGCTGCAGTGTATGCTGAAGCGGCCCCCAGGCTGGTGAAGTCCTGGCTTTCAGGCTCACATTCCTACCAGGATCAGGACAGAACTGGAGGATGCCAAAGGCACACAGCTTTGGTTGCTCCCGGGTACTGACAGACCCTTGGGTAAGAACACATTTTCAGGGGACTTCCCAGAGAGTCCAGTGGTAAAGAATCTGCCTTCCAATGTAGGGGATGCTGGTTCAATCCCTGCTCGGGGAACTAAGATCCCACATGCCATGGGGGCAAGCAAGCCCCTGTGTCACAACTAAGACCTGATGCAACCAAATAAATTTTTTTTTAATTGAAAAAAAAAAAAAGAACACATTTTCAACTCAAATGATCCTTACAATTCCTTACAGATCAATTGTTCAAGTACTTACTCAGTAGCAACTATGTGCCTGAGATTGTGATCACTACAGTGGAACATCTCAGGCCCATCAAAGATGAAGGGAGCCAAGAACATTTGGATAAGAACACAAGAAAGATGCTTCATGGTCTTCACAGCATTCAAGGGACAAATTCCAAATGTCTGGTGTTGCCAAGCCCGTAGACACATCACCAAATCCCTTTGCTTGGGGCAAATTTTCCTCTTCCCCAGGGAACGTGATACTGTGTACAGACTCCACTGAGAGCCAGCTAAGCTGCTCACTCAGGGCTGTGGCCTTAGAGAAGTTGAAAGCTGCTTAAAGACTCAGTGGTTTTCAAAACCACTTAAGGTAGCCACAGGCTTTAGAAATTTCCTGGAGTCTTCTGATGTGTTTGGCTGGTCTAAGGCAGTTCTCCTTGGAAAGAGGCCATGCTGTGGTTTAAAAGCCAGCAAGAGTGCAGGCCAGATGCTCAGCGCCGAGCAAGGAATGGAGTTTCCTACCCAGGAATGAAGCCCCACTGCAGTGTTCTTGCCTGGAAAATGCCATGGACAGAGGAGCCTGGTAGGCTACAGTCCACGGGGTTGCAAAGAGTCAGACACAACTTAGTGACTAAACACCACCGAATCCAAGAACGAAGGGAGAGGGGAGGATAACAGATAGGGTGACATCTAGCCTTACTCTGGTCTTGGCAAGGAAATTCTTCCTCCTGAGATGTAGCCTTTGCCATGGAGTCTTGAAACGTCAAGGCATTGACCTTGTAGGCACCTGCACACCTATCACTGCACACGAGAATGCTGCCTCATCACGGTGTTACTCGCCCTGAGACCCCACAGTATCTTGGTTTGATTCATGGCCTTCAGGGTCAGACCTGGCTTGAAAGCCTGGCCTTGCCATGTACTAGCTGTGTTATTTGCTCCTGCAAAGCACCAGTCTCTCCATCAGTAAAATGGGGATGACAACCGAATTATTTTAAAGATTAAATATCCCTTAATTCAACAATCCATGTAATACCCTTAGCGAAACGCCTCAGCATACTGAAGATGCTCTAGGGACTTCCCTGGTGGTTCAGTGGAGAAGCATCTGCCTGCCAGTGCAGGGGACACAGCTGTGGTCCCTGCTCCGGGAAGACAGCCCATGCTCCAGAGCAACGAAGCCCACGGGCCACAACTGCTGAGACTGTGCTCTGCAACAAGAGAAGCCGCTGTGATGAGAAGCCCACACCACACCAAAAAGCAGCCTCCATCACCACAACTAGAGAAAACATGAGCGTGGCAACAAAGACCCAGCACAAGCGAAAAAAAAACAGGAGACGGAGGAGTTGGCAGGCTGACTACAAGGATGCAATGCTGAAGAACAACGAGAATCTGGCTTACGGGGTATCCTTCACTAATACCAGTTAGAAATTATACCTACCTATCCTTCAAAAAAAAAAAAAAGGCTAAAGCAAATCCTTGCATCAGATTTTGGAATGTAGTTTTCACTATTTTGGGGTAGGGCAAAATCAGACATCATGGAAAAAAGATCAGTATGTTATACTGGGAATTCCTTGGTGGTCCAGTGGTTAAGACTCTGGGCTTCCAATTAAGGGGGCACAGGCTCAATCTGCGGCTGGAGAACTAAGATCTGAACAACCACGCAGCACATTGAAACAAAGTACACATATATACATATATGACATGTTAAAAAATGTGTAAACTAAATATTTACATATAAACGGCCAAAGTAACTACAAAGTGATAACTGAGAGAAAATATTTGTAATGGTTTATGAGCTAAGATCAAGTTCAATTCTATGCGGAGGGGCACTTAAAGGGGAAAACGGGGAACACAGGGTCTACAGGAGGTACGAGATGCTATTTTACTCATTCGACCACATATTTATTGTTAATTGATAAAAACGGATAATGAATTAAGAGAGAAAATCTAAGAGGCCTAATTTTTTGTTGAACGTTGAGATACTTGTTGGTATGGCAACCTGCAGTTCTTTCTGTTTTCTGTTTTGTAAGTTGGAAACATAAATGCGAATTTATGACATTTCCGATAGCAGAATAAGACAAGGAAGAGCCTCTTCCTGTGGTTTGTGAAAAAAAAATGTAGATGGCTACATTTGGGTGATAATCTTTCAGCATAGATTACATGTCCCCGTAATGTCTTCCATCCCTAGAATGCTAAGGTTCTTCCTAAGTACTGTGAGAATATGAGTCCTGAATTGCGCTGTGCTGTACTTAGTCACTGTCGTGACCAACTCTTTGCGACCCCATGGACTGTAGCCCGCCAGGCTCCTCTGTCCATGGGGAATCTCCAGGTAAGAACACTGGAGTGGGTTGTCATGCCCTCCTCCAGGGGATCTTCCCAACCCAGGGATCGAACCCAGGTCTTCCACATCGCAGGTGGATTCTTTCACTGTCTGAGCCACCAGGGAAGCCCAAGAATACTGGAGTGGGTAGCCTATTCTTGAATCTTCCCGACCCAGGAATAGAACCGTGGTCTCCTGCGTTGCAGGAGGATTCTTTACCAGCTAAGCTACCAGGGAGTCCTGAATTATTGAGATACAGGTCTTTGGTTCTAACCACAGGCCAAGGGGCTGCCAATGACTTTATTCTGTTATTCTCAATGGACACCATCACTGAACAGAATTATTCCATCCGCAATGGTGCTATTCAGTGGCCTCCTCATTGTATTCTTATCCCACTCACATTATCCCCCAGTTCCCTTTATTTCAAGGTGTTTCTGCAGCCCTCTGCTCTCCTAAAACCCCCACGCTGAAATGACCGTTCATGTCAGTGGCTTCCCTGAATCTGTTCAGGAATGCTCCCCACAGGCAGGAACAGATGAACGGTAAAGCGGACATTTCGCATCAGTTGAATCCTGTTCACTGAGAACATCACTGTACTGGACAAACGTGAAAGAGGGAAAAGTATCCTGGACTCACCTGGCGGAGTTTGGTTCCCACCATGGAGGCACTACTATCAAGCACAAACACCACGTTCTTAGGTAAAGGCGGAAGGTCTTTGGGGGCAAAATAGTGCACAAAATAGCTGTCTAGAACCTGGTGGAGGGAAGAGAAAGTAAAATTGATAGTGCCCAGATTAGGTAGCAAAACAAACCAAAATGGAGATTCCATGGAACGTCTAAAAGTCACAAACAGCATGAAACAGGGTCTCGGGCCAGATGCCGCATCCAGAGCAGAAGCATCTGTGGTCCTGACTCTCCAGCTACTTGCTAACTTAATCTGGATAAGGGGAAAAGCATTCCTTAAAAATATATCGATTACACTGACTCAACTTAAATCATTCATCTCTTCTCGACCCTTGTCACTTGAGAATCCTGCTTCCTGCATTATCTATTTCTTTTCCTAAGCATCTTTCATGTTCCAACATAAAGATTGCCTACAAGCTGGATGCACATTAATACATTTTGATAATCCTACCCTGTCTCTGGAGAAATAGGACCTACAGGAGATTGAGTCATGGGCCAGTTTCTCTAAATGAAAAAAGATGAACTAAGTTCTAATTTCATCTAAAGCACCTCAGGGAAAATTAGGTTATAGGTTTCATTTGCCTCTAGATTACTGAAGCAGGAAATAGTTATCCCCAGCCTCTAGCAAGGGAATATCACTGGTGGTCTCGGAGACACATTTGGGGTTAAAACAGATTTCCTAAGAATCAGTAGTTCTCACTCTCTCAGGTGAGTACTGAAATCCCTCATTCTGGGTCTCACTAAAAGTGTCATGCAACTAATGAGAGACAGCAACAACAAACCCATTACCTGGATGTCCCCAATGCTCTGTTCCCTATTGACATCATATCTAACGATGAAATCTCCCAAAATGCCATTCTGGGCGATCTTGGCTTGCTGGACCACGCTAGGCTTAAAAACAACTTTGGCAAAAGTTTCATTTTGGTTGATAACAGTAGAAGGAGGTGGCCCAGAATCATCTGTAGGCAAGATAGAAACATAACGAATAACTGAACATATAACTTTTTCTGAAAAGAAACAAGATCTATTTTGCATGGACACAGAAAGTCAGCCTTTATTTCAGGTCTGCATTTCAGATGAACTCCCAAAACTTTGTACTGTAATAAATCTCAATGCATGAGATATGTTAGCTTGCATTTCATCTCTATGTCTTCTTCTAAATCCTTTCTTACAAGAACTTTAAAAACACACAAAAGGAGAGAAAATAGTAAAGTGAACTCTCATGGAACCATCATCCGACCCAACAATTATCAACATTTCACCAGTCTTATTTTATCTGTTTTTATGGATCCTCTCACCATTTGTTTAATCCTTTGAATGTGCCACATGGCATGTGGGATCTTAGTTCCTGACCAGGGATGGAACCTGCACCCCCTGTATTGGCAACACAGAGTCTTAAGTCAGTGGACTACCAGGGAAATCTCCCTCTCACCATTTATTTTGCTAGAATTTTAAAACGAATCTGAGGCATCATATTTCATCCATAAATGCTTCTTCATGCGTGAGTGCATTTGTGAAGTGCATAAATACTTCAGCCGTGTCCGACTCTTTGCGACCCAATGGACTGGCTCCTCTGTCCATGGGATTCTCCAGGCAAGAATCCTGGAGCCGGTTGCCATTTCCTCCTCCAGGGGATCTTCCTGACCCAGGGACTGAACCCACATCTCTTAAATCTCCTGCATTGGCAGATGGGTTCTCTACCACGAAGGCCACCTGGGAAGCCCAAAATACTTCTTTATGTATCTCAACAAGAACTTTTTTCAGCGTAACCACAAAACTGGTATCAAAAGTAACAAAATTAATGCTTTGTGCTTTAATATCATCAGATACTCAGCTTGTATTTAAAGTTTCCTGATTCTCTGGGAAATGTCCTAGAAAGGCAGCTTTGTTTGACTCAGGATCATAACAAAGTCCCCACATCACATTTGACTGATATTTCTGAAATCTCTCGTAATCCACAAATGTCCCCTCTCTACCCTTTTACTAACGCTACGTATACGTCTTGTAAAACGCCGGTTCTCTCTTCCATGGAGTTTCTCACATTCTGTATGTCATGATGGTTTTCCTGTCTTGTCTTTTGGTCCCCTGCTCTCCTGGTCCCCAACTCTGGCTTGAACGTAGCATCACAGGGAGCAGAAAACGTACTGATGCCCAGGCCAAGCCCTCATTTAACTGTTCTGGGACACAGACGGGGGGTCGGGTCTTTTCAGTTCCCCCCGTGATCTAATGCTCGGTCAAGCTTGAGGCTCCCAGCTCAGTCCCCTGCATCTCCTTGTGTTCGGTGGGTAGAGCTAGAGGCGGCTTAGACTCAGGATCAGTGCTGTGGACAAGAGCACGTCCTGGTGATGCTGAGTCCTTACTTCCTTACCCCATCAGGTGGTACGCAATATCTAGTTGTCTGCTTCTAGTTCCAGTAACTCCAGTACTCTTGCCTGGAAAATCCCATGGACGGAAGAGCCTGGAAGGCTGCAGTCCAGCAAGAGTGCTAGGTGGTTCTGATCACCTAGGAGGAAGTTCCTCATCAGCCTCTTCCTTAGCAGATTTATCAGTCACTGATGATGTTTGTTCACTGTTTCATCAGAGTCGCAAAAGGGCGGTTTCTGATGCTCTCACTCCTTCCACATGCAATACTCCAATAAGGAGCGTGTCTCCTCCATCAGTCATTTGGTTCTCATAGCGTGCTGCTTGTCCTGAAGATTTATGACTCTTTAAAAAAACATCGCCCAAAGCCTTCCCCAGCACGAAACTTAGGATGTAAATGAAAATTCCAGGAAGAGGAAGAGATAAATGATTTTTTTCTGTGATTTAAGAGAAATGAGTGAGATGATACATTAAGCAAAGAACAATCTCGTTTACTCCTAACTTTCATGTCCTTCAGTAAGACACACTATGGAGAATTATTTCACAGACTACCCACCTTTGTAAATCCAATCAATACTGTGTCTGTATGTTGAGCAACTAGCTTTTTGAGATTTGCATGCATGATGAAGAATAGGAAAATGAGGAATTCGTAAACATCAGTATGTGGAGACTTTTAATCCAGATACTGAATCAAAGGCTGGCCTGAAATTGGCGCAAAGCATCAGATTCTCTTTTAAAATCTATTCAAGTTGATACCATGGAGTAAGATGACCAACAATTTTCCATCCTTAATTAGCAAAACAAAAAAGGAAATGAGGCATCATTTGCCCATGGTAATTTGTGTCTAAGAATAAACTTCCTTCTGCTAAGGGCTTATTAGACAAAAGTCAAAGGAACTTTAAACATTTCCTTCACCGAAAGAGACAATTAATTTTAAGAGACCATTTAGGTATAACCTTAACAGGAACCACAAGGCAGAACTGATTCTTCTATTATTTATACTAACAAGGGCAGGAAGTTCAGAACTGACCAGAGAGGTCTGTTCTTGCAGAAAGTCAGTTGTCGGTAAGAGAATACTTCCAACAGACCTGCTCATGTGAAAAAGGTGTGGGGAAATCTCCAGGGGACCACGAAGAGTACCAGCCTGCGTTCTCTAGAGTCGTTTCTCACTGATGATTACTGGTCAAGCACTAAGAGTGAGAGGTATGAAAATACCCCAGCTAAGAACTTGAGATCACAGGTGAGTCACAAGGACCTGCACTTGATACTGGGTCCACCTGTTATCTCTGAGATTTGGGGCAGGTTACTGAGCCCTAGTTATCTCATCTGTAAAATGGATTAGTGGTCTACCAAACACACTCTTGGGAGAAGACAATGGCACCCCA
>SJYX01005170.1:222627-246248 GCA_006410675.1 Oreotragus oreotragus
TTTTTTTAACCTCTCCAGGAGACTCTAGGGTATAGCCAGGTTTGAGCATCACTGATATAAAGCTAAAGGAGGTGGAAAAGGCAAGGTACCTTATTTCTAATATTGTTTATCTCATTTTATTTTACTCTGAGCCATCAGGGATCTGATCATAAAAGAAAAATTTATGGCCCCAACCAGTTTTTTGTTTTGCTTTGGTTTGGGGGTTAGAGAGTGAAGTAACCAGCTTTAAACCAATCACATAGGTGGAATATTTATCCAGATTATAACTTAAGATCGTCAGATATCCAGGGATGTTCCAGAAAAGAATTAATTTCAAATACTCTTCTTCCATTGGGCCCCCAAATCATCAAGTTACTGAGGGAGAAGGAAGCAGGGTGACGGAAGAGAGAGAGAGTGTGGTCTTGCACTGAACACCAATTTGTAACCTGTTAGAGTTTGAACCACACACACAAGTTAACTGTTTTAATAATCCAGAAAGTAGAATGCTTTGACTTGCAAAGTACATCTCACAGCATTGGCTTTCACACTGAGACAAAGTTCATTCATTTATGGTTCAATAGCCATGGGCCCAACACATCAGACAAGGAAACAGGGAAAAGTAGGTTCCCCAGCTTTTAGGCTTTCTCTTCTTTTTATGGACCTAGGGGGAGAGATGGAATCTGAATTCACAGCCTAAGTATTTTACAAAAGCTCCCAGAGAGGGCTGTCCTAGAAGTCTGGTGTGCACAGGCAGACCAGACTAGTAGCTAGCACACGGTTATCCTTATCTAGAACTGCTTCCCTAACGATATGAGTGGGTCCAGTGGATAGAGATTTGCTCAGAGAACATCCAGAAGTCTGACCTCAGAGGCCCGCGCTGGCTCCAGTCCACATTCACACGCTCGCAGCCCACGTCCTGGTCTCAGTTCTATTCTAGCTGCATCTCTGCCCGGGTGCTTTCGGAACACACGCAACAACATCGAGGTACAATCACAGCATCCTGTGCCTCTGGCTCCTTCCTGCAGCGGCTGTTTTGCAGGAACAGAAGCAGCTGAGCTCTGGACTGACTGAGGAGCAAAAAGGGCCCCAGTCCACCGCACCTGGCCCAGGGAACGGCCCGTGAGATCTCCGGCTCTGTAAGGCCAGATGTCTGGTCTGGTGCAAAGAGCCAGGAAAACAATTTTCTTAAAAATAAACAAATTCCCAGGAGATCAATGGTCTGGAAACATTCCTCAGAGATTCCCACAGGCCCTGCTGATAAGCAGTGAGCAACTTTACAAACAACCATCAGGATTCAGACCTACCCCTTACAGGATGACCCACACACCACCACACAGACATATCTTGGAAGAATAATGGTGGTTCTGAACCTGGCAGGACACACAGGCACTTCATTTCTACAGCAGGATAACCATCCTTCCCACGTGGGATAACTTCCTGATAAATTATGATTAGGAAAAAATGAAACTTTAAAACATTCTTTGTTATTAGTTTAGGTGTGTATTTTTTTTGTTTCTTTTTTCCCTTTTCTTCTCCACTTTGCAGACACCTAATCAGCTATCTACTCTTTAAAAGGCATAGTGTTTAACACCGTACAGAGGGACTTTCCTGGTGGTCCAGTGGCTAAGACTCCATGCTTCCAATAAAGGGGGCCTCGGTTCCATCCCCGGTCTGGGAACTAAGATCCCACATGCCACAATTAAGACTGGATGAAGCTAAATAAATAAATGATAAATAAAAAAAAAAAAAAACTATTACAAGGTGACAAAGGTTAATCTGACAAAGTCCTGTTTCACAATCATTTATGAACTAATAGGAGAGATAAGATTTGCAGAGGAAAAACTAAATAGAAGGTAATTCTAATAATGATGATGATTAAGATTTTACTCAGCACGAAAGCTTCTCAATGACCCTGAGAGAGGGTTATAATCCTTATTTACAGACGTGAAAGCTGAGTCTCACAGGGCCCAAGTCATTTTTTTCAAGGATATTAACTCTTAACTGATCACAAATCCTTTAACCCTACCCATGGTGACCTCAGTGATCTAAGAATGATGTCTTTTATCTCATATCATTTCTGAATGTCAGGTCTCTTGACAATATCTTTAACTTTTTGATGAGAGCTGGACAGATTGCAAACTCATTGCTTGGAGTTAACTTCTAACAAAGACCTGCATCCATGCTCCAGTCTTTGAGAACAAACTACCTCTCTCATCCAGAATCGTTCACTGAACTGCGTGCTGGGGGCGCAACTAGCTTCCATACCGTTTACTTTTCCCACCAACAGCTCCAGGTCTTCACTATTTTCACCTCAAGTAAGATAAACGACATTCTCTTATTCCTCATGTCAAGTCATTTCTCTTGTCCTCTTGCAAACTCATCCCTAAATATTCTCGGTTGAATTCAGGTTCTGCATTTTCTGCGATCTCTTATCACTCAGCCTTTCCCTGACCTCAGCATCACAGGTACCCAAAGTCTTGTCATTTTAACCCTGGTGCAATTTGGGGGGCACATGTGTTTCATTATCCAACTTGACATTAGACCTTACAGATATATTTAGGATAAGGCCGAATGCAAGTGACTATTAAACTAAGTTGACGTTAATATAGCAATTAAATTAGATTGAATTTTTCATGATCATCTCAGCAAAGAGTGCTACTTAAAAAATTAAAATAGGAGGGAATTCCGTGGTGGCCCAGTGGTTAAGAACCCGCCTGCCAATCCAGAGGACATGGGTTCAATGCCTGGACCCAGAATGAAGATTCTACATTCTCTGGGGCAAGTAAACCCTCAAGGAGCAACTACTGAAGTCCGCTCGCCCTAAAGTTTACCATCTGCAAGAGAAATCCAAGTACCACAACTAGATAAAGCCCACACAAAGCAATGAAGACCTAGCACAGTCCAAAATTAATTAATTAGTTAACTTAAAAAAAATTAAAATCTGAGAAAAACTCAAGAGATCCTGCTGATGAACACAAACGTCTGTGTCTAAATCAAATTTCCAGTACATATTTTTCTCTAACTTTAGAAACATTATTTAGATGTTTCTGTTATTTAGATGTTTCTGTTAATGTTAAATGTTTGAGTTGATAACACAGTATTTAAAAATAAGGTGAAATAAAACAGTATTAGAAAATGACCCATCATCCCTCACCCATAAATGATGATTTTACATGACTTTCTGGTCTTTGGCCAGCTTCACAGTTACCATATTTAACATTAAAGTGTACACACAAATGTGTCTCTTTTTTTCCTTATCATATGACGAATTGTTTTTACATCCCTAGTTTACTAATCACATCCATGTACTTGAATATTTAAGACGAAGGAATGCTTTTGCTACTACAAACATTATCAAACACATTCGTATATATAACCATCCCAACATTTTAGATGTCTCACCAAGGGTAGATTCCCAGAAATGACACAATCGTGAGAGACGATTAGAACGTTGTAAAATCTCCTGATAGAGCATGGCTTAAAAAAAAAGGCATTATTGGGACTTTACTGGTGGTCCAATGGTAAAGTATCTGCCTTGCAATGCAGAGGACATGGGTTTGCTCCCTGGTCAGAGAACTAAGATCCCACGTGCCTTGGGACAACTAGAGAGTCTGTGTGCCACCACAAAAGATCCCCTGAACTGTAATCAAGACCCGATGCTGCCAAATAAATAAATTGTCTTTAAAAATGCCCAGGGCACTGTCTTTGCTTGGCTGCTGTCCTTCAGATCCTTGCCTCACCCTGGGCCTGGACGGCAGGGGCGCCATCTGCTCTAACGCCGGGACACCTGAGCGCACCCGCCAGCACCTCTCACCTGGGCCCCGGCCACTGCCCCTCTGCCGGCTGTTCTGCAGCCCCAGCACCTCCAGCTCTGCGATGCCTGGCCTCTCCAGCACGGTCACCTCCACCGTCAGCCGCCCCACCAGCTGCTGGGGTCGCACACTGACCACGTGCTCGTACTTCCCCAGCCGTCTCTGCAGGAGCTCCTCGTAACTCAGGAGGAAGGCAGCCTTGTCCTTGCTGGGAAGCACCACAGAAGCTCTGAATGTCTCCGTCCCCTTCTCCCTGGAAGGAAGAGAAAAGGTGATGGGGGATTGGAGAAAGCCAGGCGCCCTCAAGTCCAAGACGGTCCCAGCCAAGCGCTTTCAGTGAGAACCCTCAGCATTCCCTACCAGCAAGCCACCAGCCACTGCAGCCGTCCCCACGATGCACCCCAAGGGGCTTCAGGATGGAGGGAAGTAGGAGTCTGACCTATCGTTAGTTATAGGTTATAGTTCTAGGTACTCAAGGTGCATACCTAAGGACTCGTTTCAATGAGCCCAGACTCTCACACCTTCCCATACGCAGAAAAGCACTAAAACCATTCACCTGAGACATCTGGATTTTTTTTTCTGATTAGCAGTCATGTTCTGATGTTTGACTACATTTATTTTTTCAGTAGAACCTCCTCCATACGCTAGTCCTCCCTTACCTCTCTGGAACAGTCCCTCAGAGCTACCTGAGAGATGGTCTCCAGGGCTGTAGTCCTCAAAAATGCCTTCAAGAAAACATAATCCTCAACTTCCAGGTTGCACGTAACTTTTCCAGTCGACATTAGAAAGAAAAACTAGGATTTAGCTTTGGGAGGAGAAGCAAACGCCTGCACTAGAGGAAGGTCATATGGGTCCGAGGAATTCTGAAGAGCAGGGAGTTCAAAGACCACGGAACCCTTCTACTTCTTTCTCCCTGACGCAGACCCGAGGGGGCCAAGGGGAAGAGGACTGACACAGGTGGCCTCAAGGAAAAACACACAGGGCCTTCCCCGGTGGCCCAGTGGTTAATACTCCACACTGCCAACGCAGGGCTGCCGGTTTGATCCCTGGTCCGGGAACTGAGATCCCACACACCACATGAGGCGTGGCCAAAATAAATTAATAAAAAAGTAACATTTTTTTTTAAAAAGCAGATACATGCTGTGATCCAACTAAACATAACTGTGGCATGATTCTGAACAATTTGTGAAGTGTTAAAAAAAAAAAAATAATCCTCATAAAGCCCACACCATTTTCTCTAGATCCTGTGATCGTTTTTCTTCAAAAGGAACAGGTAATTTTTTCAACTGGGCTAGCAGAGAAGGAAACAAATCTCAGTATACTAGGTGGCTCTGCAGTTAATGTTATTTACAGTCATTCAAAGTGAACTGACTTATTGGTCTTCAATGTTTGGATTCGGTTTATAGACAAAGAATTCAAATACCACGACAGATCAGAATTTAAATGTTGATAATTCTGACAGTGCATAAGTAAATGATTATGTAGGAAAAGAAAAGGTCGGGTGACATGCGAGAGAGGGAACAGTGCCACTGAAGATAACAGGGCTCATCTAGGATGGTATAATTCTGCTTACACGGAAGAAGAAAAAGAAATAATACAAAAATGCGGAATGCAGAGAGGAAGTGGGAGTATTATAAATCTGCTGAATCCTCTTTCTTCACAGCAGAGAATCAACAATAAACATCTGATTTTTATCAAGAAATTTTTCAAAAAGCAAGACTTTAGTCAAAGTTATGGTTTTTCCAATACTCATGTACCGATGTGAGAGTTGGACCATAAAGAAGGCTGAGCGCTGAAGAATTGATGCTTTCAAATTGTGCTGGGGAAGACTTTTGAGAGTCGCTCAGAGAGCAGGGAGATCAAAACAGACAATACTAAAGGGAGACTGATTCTGCAGATAAAACTCCGATACTTTGGCCACCTCATGAGAGGAGCTGATTCACTGGAAAAGACCCTGAAGCTGGCAAAGATTGAGGGCAAGAGGAGAAGGGGGCAGCAGAGGATGAGATGGTTGAATGGCACCACTGACTCAATGAACATGAGTCTGAGCAAACTCTGGGAGATAGTGAAGGACAGGGAAGCCTGGTGTGCTGCAGTTCATGGGGTCGCAAAGGGTTGGACATGACTTAAGTGACTGAACAAGAATCATAATATTTAGAATAAGGGAGGTAACTACCATAAAATTACAGAAATATCAGAAGTGGATCTTTCTAGGACATGAGAACTGGGGAATGAGGGTGAGTGGGTTTTTGATCATAAACCCTTAGCTACTGTGTTGTTAACCAGTTATATTATAGATTATTAATATGGTAAAAATAAAAAGATAAATCCTTGAAACAGGGTGAAAACAAGATGAGAAATCAAAGAGGTAGAAACCTTGACACTTAACTCTAGTGGACTTTTAATTCCTGAATTCAATGGTGAAGCGAAGTGAAGTGAAGTCACTCTGTCGTGTCCGACTCTTTGCGATCCCATGGACTGTAGCCTACCAGGCTCCTCCGTCCATGGGATCTTCCAGGCAAGAATACTGGAGTGGGTTTCCACTTCCTTCTCCAGGGGAACTTCTCAACCCAGGGATTGGAACCCGGGTCTCCTGCATTGTAGGCAGACACTTTACCGTCTGAGCCACAAGGGAATTCAATGGTACTTACCCATTATCTTCTATGGTTTTATTCCTCTTCTCTTTTACCTTATCACCATTTCTCTTTTCTCTCTCTGTAATTTCTCCCTGATACACCGAGTCTCCAATAAGCCTGAAACACAAGAGACAGCTGTGTTGACTTAAGAGAATGACCTTACGGACGTCGGGGGGAGAGACGGGAGGAGGAATGGTTAGGGAGTTTGGAGGGGACATGTACATGCTGCTGTATTAAAACTGGATAACCAACAAGGACCTAGTGTATAGCACTGGGGACTCTGCTCAACGTTATGTCGCAGCCTGGATGGGAGGAAAGTTTGGGGGAGAATGGATCCATGTATATGTATGACTGAGTCCCTTCACTGTTCTCCTGAAACTATCACAGCATTGTTAACCAGCTATACCACAATACAAAATAAAATGTTTAATTGAAAAGAAAAAGAGAGAGACAGCTGTGCTGCCAGCTTGCCAAGACAGACTGTGTTGCCATGGGTCTCATAACCATGACAACCCTAGAAAATATTTTTGTTTGCCTCTTGGATATGCACTGAGAATGCATTCCAGACTAGGGCACTACCCTTG
The DNA here is from genome assembly GCA_006410675.1 of Oreotragus oreotragus. Classification (NCBI taxonomy): domain Eukaryota; kingdom Metazoa; phylum Chordata; class Mammalia; order Artiodactyla; family Bovidae; genus Oreotragus; species Oreotragus oreotragus. The sequence goes on from SJYX01005170.1 coordinate 229,639, forward strand.
CATCACTCATTTTGTTCTAGGGCAAATTTCAACAGGTCCATGTGTTAAGAGCCAACCCATGGTGTCTGTGATTCTCCAGGAGGGACACAGAAGACCTGCTCAAACAAACTTTCAAGAAGATGCACCAACTAGAATCTTGCCCAGACCTAACATTAAGCCCACACACCTATTTTGCATCTCTTTACCTCTTAGTTCAGGTGAAAAGAAGAAATATATGGTATCTAGTTATCAAAGGTTTACCATGCTGGCTGGTCCTTCAGATGTCAGCTTCAGCACTGACTCCTCTGAGCCACCTCCCCAACTCCCCGACCTAAAAGAGCCCCTCAGTCCTACTTGTCATCTCTATGGCACTCACTACTGTCTGAAGGCAATCTCATTATTCATCTGTTTGTTTATTTGTTTCTCCCCAGAGGGATTTCTAGAGTAGAGCAACACTCATCTTTTTCAAAGAAGGAGACCAATCACCTTGAAGTGTGCCTGGCCCGGGGTGGGGAGCCATTTGTTGGAGGGAAAGAAAGAGGAAATGAAGGGAAGGAAAGAAGAGACAATAAAAAGGAGGAAGGGGGAAACGGGGATGCAAAGAAGAAGGCAGAGGGGAGGGAATCAACCTTCTTTCCCATGGACAGTCCTTTGGGTTGAGAATGTATATATTCTCAGGGTCAAAGGCTGTGGTCCTCACAGCATCTCAGGCTCCCCCTGACCACTCTACAGAGAACTCTTCATTCCGGGGTTCACCTACACAGTGAAGTTAGTGATGAAAGCCGCAGCTGGAATCTGCATCTGAAACGTGACTTCCTGGTCCTCAGACCCTCTGTTGAGCATCCTGCACGCAACTGTGGTGAAGGCATAACGGGAGATGATGGAAGACTTCACCGAGAACTCCGTCATCAAGGGTTTGGTTTTCTGTTGGAATGAAAACACACAGCATGCCATGCACTTGAAACTATCACGACACCGTCAATCAACTATACTTTCAATTTTTAAAAAACACAGTATTGTCCACACACATAGCCCACAAAAGCGTGATTCAACCATTGGGGGTTAGGGGTGGTCTTTATTTTCTGTAAGAGAAAATCATCTTCAATTTGGGAGTCCTTGAACTTGTGATTGTTTTCTTTCCCTGTCTTGTCCTGAGTTCCTGTGATCTTCCCCCTCACTTGTAAAAAAACCGTAGCTGAAAAGTACGTGACAGAGAAACAACCTGCTTAGCTCAGCTTTAAGAAATGAACCCAGTAGGGACGGATAAATTAGAGACTGGGATTAACATATACACGAAAATGAAAGTGAAAGGCGCTTAACCGTGTCCGACTCTTTGTGACCCCACGGACTATACAGTCCATGAAACTCTCCAGGCCAGAATACTGAAGTGGGTAGCCTTTCCCTTCTCCAGGGGGACCTTCCCAACCCAGGGATCAAATCCAGGTCTCCTGCATTGTACCAGCTGAGCCACCAGGGAAACCCAACATATACACACTATTATGTATAAAATAAGGATTCCCAGGTGGCACTAGTGGTAAAAACCTGCCTGCCAATGCTGGAGACCTGGGTTCGATCCCGGGGCCGGGAAGATTCTCTTGGAGGAGGGCATGCGACCCACTCCGGTATTTTTGCCTAGAGAATCCCATGGACAGAGGAGCCTGAAGGGCTACAGTCCATGGGGTCACAAAGAGTCGGACATGACTGAGTGACTCAGCACACACACACATGTATAAAGCAGATCATCAACAAGGACCTACTGTAGAGTACAGGGAACTCTACTCAGTACTCTCTAATAATCTATATGGGAATAGAACCTGAGAAAGAATGGATATACACATGTATATGACTGAATCACTTTGCTCACACCTGTAACTAACACAACAATGTAAATCTACTTCAGAAAAAACTTTTTTAACTGTAAAAAAACCCAGACACATGCAAGCTTTCCAATTTAACAGAGTTAATTTTGCTTAAAGAATTTAATAAATTATTGGAATTTTATAAGTATGTGAAGCACATAACACTTTTATAAATTTTTAGATCACATTTCTAGGATCACTGAATTGATCACAAGATCAGAGCATGCCTAAAGAAATTCTCACACTTCCAAATTAATTTCAGTATCCACTTAGAGGAACTATACTGTGGGGGTTTTCCATCCAGATGACAATCCCACTATTATACAATGAGAATCGACACTGAGCTCAAGAAAGTATTTGGGGAATTAGAACCTCCCAAAAGGAAAGTGTATGCTAACTACATTTATCCCTAAAGCTTCTGATAAAGGGCAGTAGCTAGAAAGTGCAAATTCAAAAGCTGGTTAAAACTATTCACTGTTCTCTGTGCATCCATAATATGTGTTTATGCTTCTATCTCACTGTGTTGCAATTTCAGCAAAGTGTCTTCATCACAAGCATTGAGCCAAGACAGAGCAGGGGCAGGGTTGAAGGCAGACTTTTGGAGACTATTCATCCAGTGGCTGAACTTCAAGTAGAAAAAAAAAAAAATCTAACTGCATTTGGAAGATTTTCACCTAAAAAGAAAAGAAATTCTCTCATTTGGTCTGGGAAGGAATTATTTCAAAACAATGGTTCTCAAGATGTGGTCCACAGATCAGCAACAACAGTATCACCCAGAAACTTTTGTTAAAAATGCAGAAACATTAACACATACATGTGGAATCTATAAAAATGGCACTGACGATCTATCTGCAGGGCAGGAATGGAGACACAGACCCAGAGAAGGGACTTGTAGACACAGTGGGTAAAGGGGAAGGTGGGACGAACTGAGAGCTTAGCGCTGACCTATATACTGTACCGGCCTTCCCTGGTGGCTCAGCTGTCAAGAATCCGCCTGCCAATGCAGGAGACCCAGGAGAAGCAAGTTTGATCCCTGGGTTGGGAAGATCCCTTGGAGGAGGAAATGGCAGTCGACTCCAGTATTCTTGCCTGGAGAATCCCCATGGACAGAAGAGCCTGGTGGGCTATAGTCCACAGGGTCCCAAAGAGTCAGACACGACTGAAGCGACTTAGCCTGCACATATACACTACCATGCCTGAAACAGACAGCAAGTGGGAAGCTGCTGAATAGCTCAGGATGCTCAGTTTGTGCTCTGTGATGACTAGAGCGGTGGGATTGGAGGGTGGGAGGGAGTCTCAAGAGGGAGGGGATATATGTATACATACAGCTGATTCACGTTCTTGTGCAACAGAAACTAACACTGTAAAGCAATTATCCTCTGATTAAAATATAAAATATTTTAGAAGAAGAAATGTAGTTTCTCGGACTCCACCCCAAACTCACAGAGCAAGAATCTTAGGGGGCCAGGCCAGCAATCTATGTTTCAACATGCTCTCTAAGGGACTCTGATGTTTGAGAAACACTTTTTAAAATTAATATCGCTAGATGACACTTTGTGTATTTCTGCTATAGTTTTATAATATCTCTAAATTGAGAGGGCTTCCCAGGTGGCTCTGTAGTAAAGAAACTGCCTGTCAAGAATGAGACACGGGTTCGACCACTGGGTCGGGAAGATCCCCTGGAGAAGGAAATGGCAACCCACCCCAGTATTCTTGCCTGGGAAATCCCATGGANCTGCTATAGTTTTATAATATCTCTAAATTGAGAGGGCTTCCCAGGTGGCTCTGTAGTAAAGAAACTGCCTGTCAAGAATGAGACACGGGTTCGACCACTGGGTCGGGAAGATCCCCTGGAGAAGGAAATGGCAACCCACCCCAGTATTCTTGCCTGGGAAATCCCATGGACGGAGGAGCCTGGTGGGCAGAAGTCCAAGGGGTTGCAAAGAGTTGGACATGACCTAGCAACTAAACAACAATATAAACAGAGAGGGCTTGAATAAATCACCAAAGTTATGTCTTCTTTTGAGATCCAGGAATATAAAGCAAAACTAAAAGTAAGGAATAAAGCTTTGGATTTTAGGAAATTATTCCTGAAATCAGGAATAACTGATGACAAAATATTCTTTATGTACACCTGGTCTCTTTAGGACAAAATCTGTTGCATGACGCCACGGTGTCTGGAGAGAATTTGACACAACAGTAAAAACTGCACACCCTCTTTGTTTGAGTTTACAACCCTGCTTTCATTGGGAGTTGCCCTTGAGCTGCATTTAGACATTGGGTTAATTATTCCAAACTCTAAGCTCTGTCTGATCATGACACATTTTACTGGTTTTGTTTTGGGAACTAGACTTCTGCATATTAGAAACACTCCTGAAATGAAGAGGTTATAGTGTAAGCTGCAAAGACAAATATGAAGAAAAAGAAACTCAAGTTCAGTCCTGTCACTTAACCAATGTAAGATCAGGCCTCCAGTCACACAGAGGGAGCTAAGAAATCCAGAGTAAAAAGAAATGAGCTATCAAGCCATAAAAAGACACGGAAGAACCATAAATGCATATTCCTAAATGAAAGAAGTCCATATGAAAAGGCTACATACTGTATACTCCAACCCTATAACGTTCTGGAAAGGGCAAAGTACAACTATTGCAGAGAGGGGCAGTCTGTGAACAGTCGAGTCCAGGATTTCTAGGGCAGTGAAAATACTCAGTTTTGTTGTTGTTGTTTAGTTGCTAAGTCATGTCCCAACTCTTTGTGACCCCGTGGATTATAGCCCACCAGCCTCCCCTGTCCATGGAACTCCCCAGGCAAGAATACTGGAATGGGGAGCCACTCCTTTCTCCAGGGAATCTTCCCAAGCCAGGGATCGAACCCTGGTCTCCTTCATTGCAGGTGGATTCTTTACCATCTGGGCCACCAGGGAATATCAAATTCATGTCCATGAGTCAGCGATGCTATCTAACCATCTCATCCTCTGCCACCCCCTTCTCCTTTCATACGATGGATGCATGCCAAGTCATTTCAGTCGTGTCTGATTCTGTTCGACCCTATGGACTGTAGACTGCCAGTCTCCTCTGTCCATGGGATGCTCCAAGCAAGAATACCAGAGTGGGTTGGCATGCCCGCCTCCAGGGGATCCTCCCAACCCAGGGACCGAACCTACATCTCCCTCGTCTCCTGCATTGGCAGGTGGGTTCTTTGCCACTAGAGCCACTTGGGAAGCTCCGATAATGACGGATATATGTCATTAAACACTTGTTCAATCCCATAGAACGTACACCACCAAGAGTGAACCCTAAGGTAAACTATAAACTTTGAGTGATTATGATGGGCCAATACAGGTTCATCTTTGGTTAAAAATGTCCCATTCTAGAGAATGATGTTGACAGTAGCAGAGGTGATGCCTGTGTCAGGGCAGGAGTATATAGGAAATCCGCACTTTTCTCTCAACTTTGGTTTAAACCTGAAACTGCTCTAAAAAATAAAGTCAAAGTCTTGATACTTTAAACAAAACCCAGCGTAAGAATAGGGAGTCCCTAACTTCCAATCCTGCCTCTTCTGTTAAAGGATTGCAGAAGCTGGCCGGTCAAGGCTTTCACAGCGGTCACTGTTAGACAGCCAGTAAAATACAAAACTGCCAAAACACTGTAAATACAATGCTGATTTAAAAGTTACCTGTGAACCTCAGAGTTATCACCCCATCCAATCATGAACACTCCAGACAGAGCAGGGAGCTGAATGCTTTCTACACTGGTGTCATCTTCTGACATTTCCCAATTTTTTTCTCATCAATTTATCACTTCTTTACACAAAAGTTGAGTACTAACATAGAAAAAAATCTTGTTAAGTTTACGTCTTTGATAAACAGAGAGGACAGTTCTAGCATTCTGAACAAAGCTGAGCTTCTTTTGTAGAGGGTCTCTGCCCTGTACTGTTTCTGATGTAATAACGAAAGATCGGCTACACTCGGTACCCTTGAGACTATCTTTGATGTCACAATGATTTGTTCTCATTTATGAGATACTGATCAGTTAGAATTTCACTGCAACTATAATGTGACAACACACAGTTCATTGCTCATGGCCCCAAGAGACGGGCTGAGAAAAGTTTCAAGAAACTATTTTAGTGTTACTGCACCTGCCTTGTTACTGGTTTCCCACAGGAGGCTGTGTTATTGACACGAACACCCCTTGTCTGGCCGTGAGAGCACTGTCTGCTGAAAACCTATTAACATCAATTATGCACTCCTGTATCCCCATCCCCGAAAGCTTTCCCTCCCTACCCCTGCCCCTCTTAGACTGCAAACACGTGGAGAAGAGGGCTCGTGACTTTTTTTTTTTTTTTTCATGCACAGCTCTCAGCATGGAGTCAAAATCAAAACCAATTACAAAACTGAGTTTTCTGAATCTCAACCAATTAAAGAAAAATATATATCCCCCCAACAGGAAATGGTAATAAGTAGTATTTATTTAAGTGCAACTCTACATTCTAGGATGGATTGGGAAGAAATATTAACATACAATCTGTTCTCTCAAGACGCGGTGGGAAGAAAGTACAAAAAAAGAGGGAGAAACACAGGAAGATACAAAGAGGCATAAGTATTTATTTATTGGTTAGAAGACTTCCCACAGTCCAGAAGGAAGAGAAAAACAGTGAAGACCGTCGGAGTAAGAAAAAGCTTTTTAAAGAGAAATAGAATTTGTATGGAGTGGAAGAGAACAAAACGAAATTCTAGAAACATAAAAGACACAGAAACAAGAAAAAACCAGAGCCCATTCCTGGCATGAGAAGAGAGCAGTTTAGCTAGAGGAGGGCATGTGGGGTGAAGAATATTGGCCAGGTGCATAAAATCGTGAGGAGATAAACCACCCCAAGGACAAGCACAGAACCTGGAATGGCAGAGGTTTACAAAAATGTGTTGTAGAAGAAAGGATATAAAACGGTGGCCTCAACCTCTGCCAAAGCACAGTGCTTAAAAATCCAACATGCTTTCCATATTTGTATTCGACTCAGTATTTTGCTTAGGGATGTGGGCAGAAACCAAGCTTTCCTGTGACATAATTATTTCTTCATTATTTTTTCCTACAAAAGCTAAACAGATGGAAAAGTGTTTCGAGGCAGGGAGGGTCTTAATTAGTCGGGGATCAGAGGTTTCCGTGTGACTCATGTGAGCCGTTTAAGATGAAGCCACACAGAAGACATCCCGAATCACCCATGATGCCAACTGGAAAGGTGACCGGGAGTATCTGCAACGGGCAGTGCCAGAAGCCAGGCCGCTTCCCAGAGGATTATCCTCCTGCTGTTTTATTCTGGGCTAACAATTGTTCCTCACCCACTAGAATAAATCATCTCAGAAGTGGAAAAGAACCTCAGAAACCACCTCATCCTCTCCCCTCACTTGATGGAGCTTGGCAGTTGGCTGGCTGCAAGTCCAGAGAGGAAACTGAGGTTGCTCAGCCGTTTTTGACTCTTTTCGACCCCATGGACTGTAGTCCATCAGGCTCCTCTGTCCGTGGAATTCTGCAGGCAAGAACACTGGAGTGTGTTGCCTTCTCCTTCTCCTTCCCAGCCCAGGGATTGAATCTGGGTCTCCAGCATTGCAGGCAGACGCTTTACCATCTGAGCCACCAGGGAAGCCCCAAGTCCAGAGATCTTAACTATTAATAAACCTCAATGCTGCTTCTTCTTTTTTTTAATGCTTCTTCTTATCTAGAAAAAGTTCATGCTGCTATTACACGAAGCAGAAGACCTCCAGACACCTCCCGGAGAACTGTATTTACCACCTTGGGGAAATAATTTCCCCTCTGTAGACAGAGGGTGTCATCAGCTCTGAATTGCCTATTTGCAGTAATACATTCTATGGCGTGACATTTCATTTTGTTTAGAGAGGAAACACAGCAGGCAATTATCACCTATATTCAGAAAAAAAAAATTCCATATCTCTTAAGATAAACCATGATAGAACTCCTCTGGTTGTCCGGTGGTTAAGACTCTGAGCTTCCAGTGCAGGGGATGTGGGTTCAGTCCCTGATTGGGGGACTAAGATCCTGCATGCCCACGTGAGTCATTTAAAAACACAGAGGACTCACTCACTTTTTTGTGGCCAAAAAATAAAAAAATTTTTTTTAAAGATGAACCAAGATGTTGGGAGTAGGGAGACAGATACGTATATTACTAGCTCTCAGTGAAGTACCAGTGCCAGCCCCACGCTACCTGCTGAATTGACTGTATTTTCTTCTTTTCTATATCCTATTTTCTTAGCACCAAGAAAAATAGTAATGTTTTAATACTTAGAAATACTACAGAAAAATTAAATTAAGAAAACTGGGATTGTAGTCAGCATACAAATATTAATATACAGGTCATTTTTATAGATTATAAAGTGCTTGTTACTGCATTTTATTATCTGTGTACACTGACATAGCTGCTGTTGTTGTTTAGTTACTAAGTTGTGTCTGACTCTTTGCGACCCCATGGTCTATAGCCCACTAGGCTCCTCTGTCCGTGGGATTCTCTAGGCAAGAATACTGGAGTGGGTTGCCATCTCCTTCTCCAAGGGATCTTGCTGGCCCCAGGGATCAAATCCACATTGCCTGCATTGCAGGCAGATTCTTACCACTTAGCCATCAGGGAAGCCCTATATTGACATTACCTTCTAAAGAAAAAAAGTGAATGTTTAGGCTGAGTGTAATTTTAAAGAGTAATAAGACAGGAACTTCCCTGGTGGGTCAGTGGTTAAGAATCCACCTTCCAACGCAGGGGATGTGGGTTCAATCCCTGGTCAGGGAACTAAGATCCCACATGCCAAGGGGCAACTGAGCCTGGTGCACTGCAGTGAAAAATCCCAGGTGCCAACACAGCCAAATAAGTAAATATTTTTTTAAAAAAAAACTTAGTATGGGCAGAGCTCAAGCCAATGTTTCAGATAGTTTACCCTGTAAGACGGAGAAGGCGACGGCACCCCACTCCAGTACTCTTGCCTGGAAAATCCCATGGATGGAGGAGCCTGGGTAGGCTGTGGTCCATGGGCTCGCAAAGAGTTAGACACGACTGAGTGACTTCACTTTCAATACAATAGAAGAGGTAGGTTTCTGCTGAGTATGTTATTGAGTTATGCTGGTGGCAATAAGGGTGGGGTGGGTCCTTTGTATGTCCTTTCCATTTGTCTTCTGGGGTAGGAGTAGGGATTGTGTGCCTAATTCACAAGACTTCAATTTTACGTTGTTACATTATTTTCTATATTATTGATGTTCCGGCATTTGGGGATTTGACCTTGGAGAGGTTGCTCCGCTCCTCCCAGGGTCAGCTGATTCCTGGAGATAGCAAATGTTGCCCTGTGAGCACAGCTTCAAGATACAACCAATCAGTAACGGCACCACCCCCATCCCAGCCACCTACTTTGCCAAGCCTTTGCACACCAGCCAATATTCCCCCTGCCCCAAATCACCCCCGGTCAGACGCTGTAGCCCAGAGCCTGCCAAGATTATTTCAGCTATCCAGTCCTACAGTCCATGGGGTCACAAAGAGCTGGACACAGCTGAGTAACTAAACCACCACCCAGTCCTACGGTTACGGCACACCTAACCTGACTCATCAATTCCTTCCTGCAAAAACCCCAATAAAGGCTCCTGGCCATGCTCTCCCCTCTGACCCTGCTGCCCCGAGTGACCTGGTGCTTCTCCACGTGGCCCTGCATGCCACTCGTCCCCGGGGACCTGTGAGTGTAAACCTCCTTCGTGATGGTCATTTCTGTGTCTGCGTGTCTCACCACATCCGCTCAAAACAAATCTTAGCTGCAAATTTTAGAATCTCTGCTACAAAGGGGATGCCAAGACGTGGCTCTGCCATTGGGAGGTTAAAGTATGACAGCAAATTATTCTAGGAAAACCAGGCCCGTAACTGTTGAGCACCAGGGAGACTCCGACAAAAAGATACTCCTGCTTTTCAAAAGGTAAACACTGTTGGTATCTGTGATAGCAGGGCACTTCCTTAAAAGAGTATTTAATTAATTCAGAATAAAATCAAAGCATGTCCCGGGGGCTCCATGAGCTGGGAGTGATAGGAAGATCTCAGCTGTTACCACCACATCTTCTTCATTAATCAGAGTAGAGAACGTTCAGATTAGTGTGGTACAGCTAGAACGTGAAATACAAGGAAACTGGGTAAACTTAAGCTCCAGAAGCAGGCAGGAGCCAGATCACGGAGCGGGGGTGGGGTGGGGGGTGGGCTTAGACATCCTCAGAGTTAATCTGACAGGTGATAGAAAGTCACTGATTTTTTTCTTTCATTTTAGTCACTAAGTCGTGTCCAACTGTTTTGCAAGCTCATGGCCTGTAGCCTGCCAGGCTCCTCCGTCTATGGAATTTTCCAGGCAGGAATACTGGAGTAGATTACCATTTCCTCTTCCAGGGGATGTTCCTGACCCAGGGGATCAAACCCAAGTCTCCTGCATTGGCAGGCAGCTTCTTTACCAGTGAGCCACCAGGGAAACCACACAGCCCCTGAGGACATTTGTAAAAGAGAGTGATGCACCAGACCCACGCTGGAAAGACCATTCTGGTACTGTCTGGATGGGCAAATGAAGTTAGCATTAACAAATTTATATGATACTTGTTAAACAGAGGCTTTCAACATTCCTAGATTTCTAGAGAAAAGTCTGAGATTATATGAAACAGTCAAAGGGTCAAGAAAATCTTTGTAATACGAATGAAAATAAGAAAAGATAAACTTATTTATTACTCAGGAACTTAAAACCTTTATAATGACAAATATTTCATAAACAAAGTTAATAGACAAATGACAGATTTAGGGAAGAACTCTTCCAACTCAGAATACAGAGTATCCAAAACATACAGAGATCTCCCACATACTGATAAGTGCGTGCGTGCATGCTAAGTCGTTTCAGTCGTGTCCGACTCTTTGCGACTCTGTGGACTGTAGCCTGCTAGGCTCCTTCCTCTGTCCACAGGATTTCTCGGGCAAGAATATTGGAGTGGGTTGCCATGCCCTCCTCCAGGGAATCTTCCTGACCCGGGATCGAACCTATTTCTCTTTGTCTCCTGCATTGGCAGATGGGTTCTTGACCACTAATGCCACTTGGGAAGCCCATACTGACAATCAGGAGCTAAAAATCACAAAAGAGGGCTTCTCTGGTGGGTTAGCCATAAAGAATACGCCTACCGATGCAGGAGACGTGGCTTCTGTTCCTGGGCGAGAAGATTCCTGGAGAAGGAAACGGCAACCCATTCCAGTATTCTCATCTAGGAAATCCCATGGACAGAGGAGCCTGGTGGGCTACAGTGCGTGCGGTCGCAGAGAATTGGACATGACTTAGGGACAAAGCAACAAGAAAAATTTGAAAAGAAATCACAATTGAAAAATGGCTGCAGGACCTGAAAAACAATTCGTGGAAGAATGAGCGTGTATGGAGAAAAATCCAACTCGTAAGTCAGGGGAATACACACTGAAGGACTGATATCACTTTATTTTTCAGAGACTGACAAATCAAAGAGAGTAATTTCACTGTTGCTGGTGGAAATGTGCATAGTCATCATTGCGGATAGAATGGAGTTAAGACAGAAAGGACTAGGAGTATTCAAAAACTAGTCTGACTATATCTATCACATTTTAAAAAAATGTATGTGCACTTTGAGCCAGCAACCCTCCTACTGAAAGTAAAAGCATCCACTTACTAGAAAAAGCAAAAAGGTTTTTGCAGCAGCGTTTACAGAGGCCAAAAAATTGAAGCCATACTGAAAGCTCAATAGTAGAATGCTTGATAAACTATGGTGTGCCAATGACATGGTATATTTTTCATCATCTAGAAGAAGGGACAGATTTAGGCCACCTTATTCGATCACCTTATTTGATCACCTCTTATGGAAAGTATAATCCTGGATAAGTGACTGTTTTCTTGTCTGTAAAATGTGTCTGTATTTGGCTGAGCTAGAACATAAGAGATACTCAGGGCAACACCTGGCCTGTGGTCAGCATGCAGGGAACAGCAGCTGTATTTACATGGTCCCACTGTCTGATAGCAAATATGAAAAATCTCAAAATCTCAAAATGTATACAAGGGTCCCCACCTTCCTCTGCTGCTTTTTTTTTTTTCTCAGTGGTACTTATCTTCTCCATTCCTAACACATTTAACCATTTATTTATAGACTTTGCCTATCTCTGCCCCTCTTTAGAATTCAAGCTCTATGAAAGATAGAGTCTTTTGCCTGTTTATCCATTGCTGGATTCCCAGTGCCTTGAACAGTGCTGGGCAGACAGTGAGGACTCAACAAAATCCTTGAATGAATGAATATGTGCATCTATGTCTTGCTGGGAGCAAGGGCTCCTCCTTTTTTTATGAATTTTTACTGAAGAATTGATGTTTTTGAACTGTGGTGTTGGCGAAGACTCTTGAGAGTCCCTTGGATTGCAAGGAGATCCAACCAGTCACTCCTATAGGAAATCAGTCCTGAATATTCATTGGAAGAACTGATGCTGAAGCTCCAATACTTTGGCCACCTGATGTGAAGAACTGACTCATTTGAAAAGACCCTGATGCTGGGGAAGATTGAAGGCAGGAGGAGAAGGGGATGACAGAGGATAAGATGGTTGGATGGCATCACCGACTTGATGAACGTGAGTTTGAGCAAGCTCCAGGAGTTGGTGACGGACAGGGAAGCCTGGTGTGCTGCAGTCCATGGGGTCGCAGAGTCAGACATGACTGAGCGACTGAACTGAACTGAAGTATGGTTGATTCACAATGATGTGCTAGTTTCTGCTGTTATACACATATATATATCCACTCCTTTTTAGATTCTATTCCCATATAGGTCATTACAGAGTACTGAGCAGAGTTCCCTGTGCTCTACCGCAGCAGTCTCCAACCTTTTAGGCACCAGGATCCCGTTTCATGGCAGACAGTTCTTCCATGGACCAGGAGGCTGAGGGATGGTTTCAGGATGACTCAAGTGCATTATATTTATTGTGCAGTTTATTTCTATTATTATTATATCGGCTCCACCTCAGATCATCAGACATTAGATCCTAGAGGTTGGCGACCCCCTCAGTATTCAGTACCCCTCTTGTGGTCAAACCAACCAGGTACCAGGTGTGTAGGTGTCGCGCCCCCCGCCCCCATTAATGTTCACATATTGAAGGAGTCTTTGGGCCTAGAAAAGAAAACAAGAGTTTCAAAGGCCTTTGAATCATCTAACTTTGGAGAAAACAAAACCGAACTTTAGGTCCCGCCCTGATGCTCCAGGCCAGTTGCATCTATCTGGGACTTATCACCCCCTGTCCAGAAGCCTCCCACCCACTACACCTGCCCAGAAGACTTATCACCCCTGCCCAACTACAAATGCCATCTCAACTAAAGAATACCCAAAACAAATAAAGAATACCCAAAACAGCCTGATTAACGTTTCCATTATCGCTTCCACAAGCCTCCCTATAAATATGGAGCCTCCCTGATCCCTCTGGACGCTCAGCCTGGTGGTTAGGCCCACTGTCGCCCCTCCTTGACTGAATAAAGGTAACCTACTTCCGTTGAGGTCGTCTCTCCTTCTCTTCTGCCTCGGCCCGAACTATACCTTACACATATGTCTGTCTATGATTATGTGCATATGCAGAAAAACAGAAAACGACTGAGGGTAATAAATTTGGGGAGGCAGGATTGGGAGGATGGGGGTGGGCAGGGAGGAGGAAGCCATGCAGAAAATGAGGAGAATACAAAGTCCCGGTCCAAATAAAGGTGGGAATGATTGCGACATTGGTCATGAGCAATTCAGCAGGAATTCAGACACCAGCCAGGAGCAGGGGGTAAACGGCTTGGGCTTATGGCTTATCCCTGAGGGTGTGCAGAGGATTCCGTAGCCTCAGAGCCTGAGAAGTGTCCCCACACTTGGATACATCACTGTACACACCGTGGGAAGGAAGGACTGAGGTCATTTCAAATAAACACTTAGAATCCTGAACGTCTTCCCAAGTTCCACCTGGGAGCTTACAGCACACACCGAGAGCCTGGNGGGGGGAGGATGTCAATACAAAAAAAATGAAAGCAGGAAAAGACTTCTTTGCAACTTTTGAAACAATTGTTGATCCTTGGAAATAGCCTAACATATTATTTAAACGTGGTTTGGTTAAATATATTATGATATAGTGATTAATCAGAATGCAGCTATTAAAAATAATGGTATGGACCTATATTTATTGACATCAAATGTTAGTTTTACCGGACTTCTGAGCTGTTTACTAAATATTTCTCTAGCTGTCTGCTGGAAGGATTGCATTTCCTGGCCCTTGGTGGGAAGACAGCCACATGACTGGTTCTGGCCAATAACTTATGAATGTAAGTGGCCTTGTCACTTCTTCACCAAGGACTCGATGGAAGGTATGAGATTCTCCAGAACTGCCTTTTCTCACCTGCACAGTAGGTAGTAACATTTGAGACGTTGCTGCTCCATCAACCCTAAGGTCACACTTGCTCCACTGACACCCCAAGATGGACGTCATACAAGCAAGAAAGAAACGTTCGTCTAATTTATGGTTGCCAGGTAGTGGGGAGAAGGATGCAGAGAAGGGATGGTTAGGGCCTTTGGGATGGACATATACACACTGCTGTATTTAAAATGGAGAACCAGCAAGGACCTACCGTACAGCACAGGGGACTCTGCTCAACGTCATGTGGCAGCCGGGACGGGAGCGGGGTCTTGGGGAGGATGGATACATGTATATGTATGGCTGAGTCCCTTTGCTGTCCACCTGAAACTATTACAACATTGTTCATTGGCTATGCTGCTGCTGCTGCTGCTAAGTCGCTTCAGTCGTGTCCGACTCTGTGCGACCCCATAGACAGCAGCCCACCAGGCTCCCCCGTCCATGAGATTTTCCAGGCAAGAGTACTGGAGTGGGGTGCCACTGCCTTCTCCGTAATCGGCTATACTCCAATAAAAAAAAAAAAAGTTTTTTTAAAAAAGAAATGTTTGTCATTTAAATTATTGCAGTTTGGGGGTTCTTACGCCAGTTTCAGCCTGGCCTGTCCTCACTGATACAGTCAGACACACTTTGAATGATTAAATCAGGTAACAAAATGCTATTTTTACCGATCTCATTTTTTAAGTATAAGTGTCTGTGTGTGCAGAATGCACTCAAAATTTTAATGGCAATTACCTCTGGATGTCTGAATTTTTTTTCTTTAAACTCTTCTGTGGTACCTTAGTTTTGTATCACTTGCAAACAGGAAAAACAATAAAGATATTTCCATTCTATAAACTAAAAAACAGGTTTGATCGTGATCCTCTTCTGATCCCTTCTGAAAACAGGTATGTGCTACTGTAAATTATAATTGTAAGCCATCGTAGAGTCTCCTATTCTACAGAACATGGAATAGGAAGAATTAGTAAAGAATTTCAGTTGACATATGCTCTGATGCCAAATGAGAACCAGTCACTAGGAGGCTGCTGCTTTCTATTTCTAAAATGAGGTGGAATGATTTGAACGGTCCCAAGGAAACCAGGATCAGTGTCTGGGCAAGGTCTCCACCGGTTCTGCAGGTTTGTCTCGGGCCTCTCCCTTCCTAAAATTGTGGAATCAGCTGGGGACCACTTAAAATAACTAATCATGGTCAGAAGGGAAGCCTGGCCCTGCTCAGGTATTATGTTCTCTGGTTGATCTAAAATATTTTCTTTGAAGTCTCCTCCTTTGAAGAATAGGTTTTCCAAGAAAATAAACAAGCATTCAGGAGAACAAGAGAAGTTGGTTTTTCATTTTTGAGGTGGCTATCTGATATCTCAGGGGATCACCATGGCAACACTTGAGTCCAGATTTAGACACAGACCAAATCAGAATCAAAACTTCCTGGTGCACAGAGATTCCTGGTGCCAGCTAGGATTAGAAGTGGAAATGACACTAATGTCATCTTCATTGTTTTTGGTTAGGAATTCCTGACCCCTTTTATTGTTTGAGAGCTTTCCTCTTCCCCCATAAGGACCTGGAAGAAGGGGTTAAGGACAGGTAACCGAATCCAGCTTAAAGGCAAGGAGTGTTCTGAATAATAAATAACCTCAGAGCATGGGCCCCAAATCACAGACTTATGAGATGGCTCAGATAGGAATTTCTACTCCTTCCAAGCTGAGCTTACTTCTCCAGTGCCAGAACAGATGTCCAGACCATGGTATTTAATAAGAAGCATCAGCCACAATCTTTGCCATGAAGGACCGACCATACTACCTAACGTCAAAGAAAATACACTCAGGAAACTTAACAGATGAGGTAATTTTTATAAGTTACAAAGAAAATGGGAAAAAAAGAAGGGTTCACTACACTCTCAAGCGACCACGAGAGGCTCTACGATGGAGGGACGGCTTGAAGTCGGTGTGTAGGATGTTGGTTGGAGGGGAATAAAGGGGGAGGACAAATTTAAAGAGAATCAGGTTCAACACGAGAACCATGCTAAGAAATCACTCATTATCTGCCTCTTCAACTCACATGGACCAAGCAGCATTTACCACCAGAACGTGCATGGGTGGCTGAAGACTGCCTTTGCACCAAGAATGTAGCAATAACCCCATCAGACCTGGGGGACTGGAATCCCCATCTATCTCACCATCAGACGGTCCAGCTACAGGTGAAAAACAGCTTAATGTTCATCATCTGGATAAAAGAGATGGTATTGTCCCCCCAGGATCAATCACAGGGCTGGATCAGGATCAGGAGGTAAGAGAAAGCATTCCAGAAAGTCCACAGATGGGGAAGAGCGTGGGAAGGGAGGAGAGGAGT
>SJYX01005170.1:251070-261089 GCA_006410675.1 Oreotragus oreotragus
GTTGATCCTTGGAAATAGCCTAACATATTATTTAAACGTGGTTTGGTTAAATATATTATGATATAGTGATTAATCAGAATGCAGCTATTAAAAATAATGGTATGGACCTATATTTATTGACATCAAATGTTAGTTTTACCGGACTTCTGAGCTGTTTACTAAATATTTCTCTAGCTGTCTGCTGGAAGGATTGCATTTCCTGGCCCTTGGTGGGAAGACAGCCACATGACTGGTTCTGGCCAATAACTTATGAATGTAAGTGGCCTTGTCACTTCTTCACCAAGGACTCGATGGAAGGTATGAGATTCTCCAGAACTGCCTTTTCTCACCTGCACAGTAGGTAGTAACATTTGAGACGTTGCTGCTCCATCAACCCTAAGGTCACACTTGCTCCACTGACACCCCAAGATGGACGTCATACAAGCAAGAAAGAAACGTTCGTCTAATTTATGGTTGCCAGGTAGTGGGGAGAAGGATGCAGAGAAGGGATGGTTAGGGCCTTTGGGATGGACATATACACACTGCTGTATTTAAAATGGAGAACCAGCAAGGACCTACCGTACAGCACAGGGGACTCTGCTCAACGTCATGTGGCAGCCGGGACGGGAGCGGGGTCTTGGGGAGGATGGATACATGTATATGTATGGCTGAGTCCCTTTGCTGTCCACCTGAAACTATTACAACATTGTTCATTGGCTATGCTGCTGCTGCTGCTGCTAAGTCGCTTCAGTCGTGTCCGACTCTGTGCGACCCCATAGACAGCAGCCCACCAGGCTCCCCCGTCCATGAGATTTTCCAGGCAAGAGTACTGGAGTGGGGTGCCACTGCCTTCTCCGTAATCGGCTATACTCCAATATAAAAAAAAAAAAAGTTTTTTTAAAAAAGAAATGTTTGTCATTTAAATTATTGCAGTTTGGGGGTTCTTACCCCAGTTTCAGCCTGGCCTGTCCTCACTGATACAGTCAGACACACTTTGAATGATTAAATCAGGTAACAAAATGCTATTTTTACCGATCTCATTTTTTAAGTGTAAGTGTCTGTGTGTGCAGAATGCACTCAAAATTTTAATGGCAATTACCTCTGGATGTCTGAATTTTTTTTCTTTAAACTCTTCTGTGGTACCTTAGTTTTGTATCACTTGCAAACAGGAAAAACAATAAAGATATTTCCATTCTATAAACTAAAAAACAGGTTTGATCGTGATCCTCTTCTGATCCCTTCTGAAAACAGGTATGTGCTACTGTAAATTATAATTGTAAGCCATCGTAGAGTCTCCTATTCTACAGAACATGGAATAGGAAGAATTAGTAAAGAATTTCAGTTGACATATGCTCTGATGCCAAATGAGAACCAGTCACTAGGAGGCTGCTGCTTTCTATTTCTAAAATGAGGTGGAATGATTTGAACGGTCCCAAGGAAACCAGGATCAGTGTCTGGGCAAGGTCTCCACCGGTTCTGCAGGTTTGTCTCGGGCCTCTCCCTTCCTAAAATTGTGGAATCAGCTGGGGACCACTTAAAATAACTAATAATGGTCAGAAGGGAAGCCTGGCCCTGCTCAGGTATTATGTTCTCTGGTTGATCTAAAATATTTTCTTTGAAGTCTCCTCCTTTGAAGAATAGGTTTTCCAAGAAAATAAACAAGCATTCAGGAGAACAAGAGAAGTTGGTTTTTCATTTTTGAGGTGGCTATCTGATATCTCAGGGGATCACCATGGCAACACTTGAGTCCAGATTTAGACACAGACCAAACCAGAATCAAAACTTCCTGGTGCACAGAGATTCCTGGTGCCAGCTAGGATTAGAAGTGGAAATGACACTAATGTCATCTTCATTGTTTTTGGTTAGGAATTCCTGACCCCTTTTATTGTTTGAGAGCTTTCCTCTTCCCCCATAAGGACCTGGAAGAAGGGGTTAAGGACAGGTAACCGAATCCAGCTTAAAGGCAAGGAGTGTTCTGAATAATAAATAACTTCAGAGCATGGGCCCCAAATCACAGACTTATGAGATGGCTCAGATAGGAATTTCTACTCCTTCCAAGCTGAGCTTACTTCTCCAGTGCCAGAACAGATGTCCAGACCATGGTATTTAATAAGAAGCATCAGCCACAATCTTTGCCATGAAGGACCGACCATACTACCTAACGTCAAAGAAAATACACTCAGGAAACTTAACAGATGAGGTAATTTTTATAAGTTACAAAGAAAATGGGAAAAAAAGAAGGGTTCACTACACTCTCAAGCGACCACGAGAGGCTCTACGATGGAGGGACGGCTTGAAGTCGGTGTGTAGGATGTTGGTTGGAGGGGAATAAAGGGGGAGGACAAATTTAAAGAGAATCAGGTTCAACACGAGAACCATGCTAAGAAATCACTCATTATCTGCCTCTTCAACTCACATGGACCAAGCAGCATTTACCACCAGAACGTGCATGGGTGGCTGAAGACTGCCTTTGCACCAAGAATGTAGCAATAACCCCATCAGAGCTGGGGGACTGGAATCCCCATCTATCTCACCATCAGACGGTCCAGCTACAGGTGAAAAACAGCTTAATGTTCATCATCTGGATAAAAGAGATGGTATTGTCCCCCCAGGATCAATCACAGGGCTGGATCAGGATCAGGAGGTAAGAGAAAGCATTCCAGAAAGTCCACAGATGGGGAAGAGCGTGGGAAGGGAGGAGAGGAGTCGGGGGTATTCGAAATACACACAATACACATGTTCCCTTTAGGGATGGGTGCTTTCACGACCTCGCTCCACCGAACGAGAGACAGAAAGGCCGGATTCAAGCTCTCATTCCTTCTGAGCTCTGCCACCAGCTCTGTCGCTCTAGGTTCCATCACAGAGCCAGGAGTGGCTGCATTGAGGCCAGTCTCAGCCACACACCATCAAATGGCTGAAGATATGAGCTCCTAGTGGGCTCTGTGCCAGGAATTTACCCACCCATTGGCCTGCAGCTCCCGAGGACATTCTGAAGCCAAGACCGGGAACTCAGCTGCCTCAGAGACCTGGCCAGGACCTGACACACCGACCCCAGGGTGACAGGCTGGACAGCACGGGAGATGCCACTCATCACGTGGGCTGAGGACACTGGCACAGAAGTTTTCTTTCGGAGAAATGGGACTGCACGTGGTTCAGCTACGTGCCACGCGCCATGTAGGCTGCCCATAACCTCAGCAGTGGGAGAAGCAACTTCATCTGGGGTCGGGTGGGGGGTTGAGTGGGCTGAAATTTCAAACAATTTCCAGGCAGCCGGGAAAACAGTAACAAAATCCAAACCAATCAGCCTTAGGTGAATCACCCTGTTGCTTTCAATCTGTGAGAAACAAGGGACATGGACCTGGCTTATGGGAAGATAATGAAGAGGTCGGGGACCCTCCCAGCAGGAAACAAAAAAAAAGCTCAGGTCTCCAGCTGATGGCTCCATCTTCCTAAACTGACCATCTGTTCCTTAGATACTGAAAGCTTGCAGGGGACTTCCCTGGTGGTCCAGGAGTTAAGACCTCCAATGCAGGAAGGTATAGGTTCAGTTCCTGGTTGGGGAGCTGAGATCCCACGTGCCTTGTTGCCAAAAAACCAAAACATAAAACAAGCAATATGGTAATAAAGTCAATAAAAAATTAAAAAGAGAAAGCTTGCAGGACTTCCAGCTGGACCTCTGACAGCATGTGGGCAGGGCTCCTTTACATTAGCGCATCCAGGACTTTGGGGGAGTGTGTGTTAGGAACACAAGGTCACACAGGACTCATTGCTCAGCTCTTAGGACTCCCCCCTCTTCTCCCCAGTCCCACCCCCAGAGAAACCAGACACGGCTAGTTCAGAAGTGAGCCAATCTCTGGAATCTCTCCCACAATATCCTTCTTCCCCATCCAACCTTACAACTCCACTGACACAATCACAGCCGTGCACGTAAAGGAGATACGATTGAGTGGTCTGGGGCTCACAATATCTTGCCTTGACTTTATTTTTCAAAGAATTAAAAAAAATTTGTCTTGATTTTCTGTGTTTTCCCAAATGCAGAGTGGTAGATTACAAAAGTTAGAAGTGCAGAAATGCTCAGTTCAGGGACTTACAAACAGATCACCACAATGAATGTGTCACCGGAAGCAGAGGCTCAACACTATTTGTGTGCCAGGAGATAAAAGTTAAAGTCGTCCTTAAACAGACCACATCAAGTTGTAAATATGAAAGTGGTGCAGTCTTTGGAGGAGTCACTGAGAGCACAGCTTGGCATTCAGGGCACTTGGGTTCTAATTCAGGCTCTGAAATGTCCCCTTGGGCGCATCACTCCCCCTGGGGGGATTTCCAAGGTTCTTCTCCTTGGAGAGGAAGCTTGCTGAGGCTTTCCTTGCAGTGGTAGGGATTCAACCAGGCTGTTCATAAGTAATAAAAATGGCTCATGAGACCTGAGTGTTACTATATGTAAGTGCTTTACCTGACAGAGTGGGTCGATTATTTTTTATTTAATCGTTTATTATGCTTAGAAGCTGATGAAAGGTAAGCATCAGGATCCCTCACTTGCACAGTCCCTTAACAATGATGCTATTGGGCTTCCTTAGTGGCTCAGTGGTAAAGAATCCGCCTGCCAGTGCAGGGGACACGAGTTCGATCCCTGGTCCAGGAGAATCCCACAGGCCACAGGGCGACTAAGCCGGTTTGCCACGGCTGCTGGGCCTGTTCTCTGGAGCCCGTGCTCTGCAGCAAGAGGAGCCACCACATCGAGACGCCCTGGCACAAAGCTAGAGAGAAGCCTGCGAGTGGTGAAGACTAGACGAGCCGAAAATGGTAGATCAATTACACAAAAAAGTCTGAGAAAAAACAGTCATTCTAAAACTATGTTGCCTGTCAGTCTGTCAAAATGGGTCACTTGTTGTGATTTATCATTCTAAATAACTGTGCAAGGGCACTCAGAGCCAGGGCACTGGGACGACCCTGAGGGATGGGACGGGGAGGGATGCGGGAGGGGGCTCAGGATGGGGGCACATGTGCACCCACAGCTGCCCCATGTCGGTGGAGGGCAAAAACCACTACAACATTGTGAAGTAATTAGCCTCCAATTAAAATAAATTAATTAATTAAAAAAAAATAACCGTTCATTTTAGCACAGAATTTTGTCAAGGAAGCTTTGCCAGTTATGTAAACTTGATTCACCTCTCAAAAATTTAGATCCACCCCTGCTTATGAGGTAGGAACCATTAACAATGCTATCTTCCAGATAATAAAAGAGACCCAGAGATATTAATTTACTTGCCCAAGTGCACACAGCCAGTAGGCACTGGGATCCAGATCTGAACCCAGGCAGCCTGGTTCCACTTGGAATGTTGTACTTCTTATAATTTTTACATACAGCTCCTAGAAAACTCTCCGTGAAACTCAATACCTGGTAGCTACTTCTGCTGCTGCTGCTAAGTCGCTTCAGTCGTGTCTGACTCTGTGCGACCCCATAGACAGCAGCCCACCAGGCTCCCCCGTCCCTGGGATTCTCCAGGCAAGAACACTGGAGTGGGTTGCCATTGCCTTCTCCAATGCATGAAAGTGAAAAGTGAAAGTGAAGTCTCTCAGTCTGTCCGACTGTTAGCGACCCCATGGACTGCAGCCCATCAGGCTCCTCCGTCCATGGGATTTTCCAGGCAAGGGTACTGGAGTGGGTTGCCATTGCCTTCTCCGTGGTAGCTACTATTACTCTGTAAATTAAAAACTGTTCTTGCAATAATGGGAATGCAGTTCCATCCGTATTTAAAGAAAGTATATAAATTTGAAAGCAGACTGATTTTATACAAGACGCTTGCTTTAAAAAATGCAGATAATTTTATTTTAAAAAATTATCTATTTATGGTTGCGCCGGGTCTGCATTGCTGCACAAGCCTTTTTCTCTAGCTTCAGCAAGCGGGGGCGACTCTAGTTGCGGTACGCAGGCTTCTCATTGTGTTGGCTTCCCTTGTGGTGGGGCATGGGCTCTGGGGAGTGTGGGCTTCCCCAGTTTCAGAACATGGGCTCGGAAGTTGTAACTTTCGGGCTGTAGAGCGCAGGCTCAATAGTTGTGGCCCAAAGCATGTGGGATCTTCCTGGATCGGGGGGTGGGGAACCCTCATCTCCAGCATCGGCAGGTGGATTCTTGACCACTGAGTCACCAGGGAAGACCAAGACTTGCTTTTTAATATTAATTTCCTGAAAGATGCTTTCAAAGCTGTATCAGTCTCAATGTGGTCCATGCATTACCCACATCAGGACCATCGGGGTCCCATCCAAACCTAGTGGATGGAAATTGATGGGAGTAAGGCTCAGGAATCCGAATTCTTAAAGAGCTTCTGAGTGCCTTTCTGCAAGATGAAGTTTGAAAACCACTGCAGATAGTGGGTTTATTACACTCTGGATAATACTGTTTACAGATGAGGTGTGGGGGAAGAAGCATCTTGAATCTAGCATATATTAGTAATATTTTCAGTTAAAGACAAGTAATAGGAATTACAATGCAGGCTAACAGGCAAATTCAGGTACACTAAAATTCACAAGTTCACTGACATCTAAAAACTGTTTGTGCTCAGTTGCTCAGGCATGTCTGACTCTGCAATTCCATGAGCTGTAGCTCAACAGGCTCCTCTGCCCATGGGACGCTCCAGGCAAGAATACTGGAATGGGTTGCCATTCCTACCATTTCCTACTCCAGGGGACCTTCCCAACTCAGGGATCGAACCCAGGTCTCCTGCATCTCCTACTTTGGCAGGCAGATTCTTCACCAGCGAGCCACCTGGAAAGCTCTGAAAACTGTTCACCAAATACCACATGTGGAATTAAAATATGATAAATGAACCTGTCTATATGAAACACCAACAGAGTCAGGGACATAGAGAATAGACTGGTGGTTGCCAAGGAGGAGGGGGGTGGGAGAGGGCTGGATTGGGAGTTTGGGGTTAGCAGATGCCAACTATTAGCTACAGAATAGATACACAACGGGTCTTACTGTATAGCACAGGGAACTATATTCAACATCCTGTGACAAACCATAACAGAAAAGAATACGGAAGAAGAATACGGGACTTCCTTGGGAGTCCAGAGGTTAAGACTGTGTTGCCAACGCAGGGGATGTAGGTTCGATCCCCTGGTTGGGGAGCTAGGATCCTTGCGGTGTGGCCAAAAGATTAAAAAAAAAAAAAAAAAAGTAAAACACAAATAAATCACTTTGCTATACAGCAGAAACTACAACTATACTGTAATTCAACTACAATTCAATAAAAACAAATTTTAAAAAATGGTTCACATATAATGGTTCACATATAATTTTGAAGGCCATAATTATTGAGACCACAGCATTAACTGCATTGCAAGGCACTGTTCAAAGTATATTAATTAATCTTCAGAATCCTTTAATTAAGTAATCTAGTCACCCCCATCCTCGAGATGGGTAAATAGAGGTAAATAGATGTGAATTAGGGCTTCCCACGTGGCGTTAGTGATAAAGAAACTGTCTGAGAATGCAGGAGACACAGGTTCGATCCCTGGGTCAGAGGGCATGGCAACTCACTCCACTATGCAAACCTGAAGAATCCCATGGACTGAGAAGCCTGGTGGTCTACGGTCCATAGGGTTGCAGAGTCAGACATGACTGAAGTGACTTAGCACTCACACATATGTGAACTAACTCTCCAATAAGCGCAGAGACAGGATTCGAACCCAGAAGTCTGGTTCTGGAGGCTGTGCTCTCAAGTCCTACATCTTATACACATAAAATTGTTTTTTAAGAGGGTAGGGATAGAAAGGTAAAATGACAAATTTTCACAAAACTTTATAGTCAGAGTTTTTTCCTGATTTAGTCATTTTTCAGAAGAATAAGCTGTTGTTGGGCTGACAACAGGATGAAATCACTAACATGGGCCAAACCCGTGTTCTTATAAGCGGGGAAGCTCAGCGTTAAGCCTACTTGGACTTGCAGATGTCAGAGCTTTAATCCCTCCTCTTAACTTATAAACAGAATCATTGTTTCAGTGCTTCCCACATCTTCTCCCTTTGCCCCCTAAAAAGTTTTCGGATCGTTACCCTAAATTCCTTCCCTGAGCTCTTCAGCAGCGCCAACATCAAGTGCTGACCATCCCCAGCACTTTTAGATGCATTATCTACCCAACCTCATTACTCCATTCTTTCCCACTTTGTACAAAATTGGAGATTGAAGCACTCAGGACTGTGCTCAGCATCACAGAGCTGAAAAGCACCTGAAACAGGAATTGAGCCCCGGTAGCAGAGAAAGCAATGGCACCCCACCCCAGTACTCTTGCCGGGAAAATCCCATGGACAGAGGAGTCTGGAAGGCTGCAGTCCATGGGGTCGCTGAGGGTCGGACACGACTAAGCGACTTCACTTTCACTTTTCACTTTCATGCATTGGAGAAGGCAATGGCAACCCATTCCAGTGTTCTTGCCTGGAGAATCCCAGGGACAGGGGAGCCTGGTGGGCTGCCGTCTATGGGGTCGCACAGAGTCGGACACGACTGAAGCGACTTAGCAGCAGCAGCAGCGGGCATCAAGCCCCCGTCCTTAACCAAAACATCTGTCATTTCATATACCACAGTATACGAGGTCCTTTACACAAACTAGCAGCTGGATCCTTACAAGTATGCTCAAGAGTAGGTGTGTGCCCTGCTGTGAGGGACAGGAAAGGGAGGCACAGAGAGGCATAGGGGAGCTTGTCCAGGCTACACAGCGGTAAAGGGCAAAGGGGAAACCAGCCTCGCTCTCTGGATGCCAAGCTTGCACATTCCTCCTCCACCACACTGCCTCCTGGAATTTTTATGGGTTATTCCCCATGGCAGTCCTACAAGAGAAGAATCGCTCCATTTTGTAGATAAGCACATCCTTAAGGCAATGTTGATGTGAAAGTAACAATGGGATGTTTAGGCAGATTCTATTTTCCAGATCTGCCTTCAAACCAAGGCTCTGGGAAAGGGGTCAGAAAGTATACCTGCTTATCTCTTCTCATTCTGCAAAAGCATGCTTTCAGCTTAACAATTTAAATACATGTGTGCAAACAGCACCAGGAGATGCAGAAATGCACCACCTACGTTAATCAGGACAGAGCCCTTTCTCCCTACAAGGTCTATGCATTGATATCTGTGGGAACCTGTTTGATATTCTTTCAAGAGCCTTCCTATCCATAAGACATTGTATTGAGAGTTCATATTTGCAGGTTTCATTCACTTGTGAGGTTAAGCCATTTAAAAAATCCTGAAGATACACAGACTACTAACCAGGGGAACTGAGACCCTTTGGTTCTTCGTCCTCCGCCCATCATTTGGCCACCTTTAAGCTGCTAAAGCAATAAAAGATGAAAACTCTGTTCTCCCGGTTTTCAGATAAGAAAAGCAGAGGCTTCCACGAGTCTAGAATATTTCCTAGACGTGCTCTCTCTCTAGAACAACTGGAAGCCAACAGTACCTGCCAAGACTCTACCCCACAGGCGCATCTGAAAGAACCTTGCAGTTAGCTTAGGGTTCTGGCTCAGAAATGAACAAAACCAGCAGAAACCCGCGCAGGTAACAGGAGCCGAAGAGGTTTGGTTCCGCAGGACTTCGAAGTGCAGACACAATTCGACAAGAAACTGTCAACCAGACTCTCTCCTCGGGGGAACAGTAGATGGGGAAGCTCCCAAGCAGAAGACTGGGAGCGTCCTGTAGCCTGTCCCGGAGCCACGCACCCGAAGGCGGCGGGGGGAAGAGACTGCAGCCGGCGCCCGGGGCCCGCCCGGGGCCCGCCCGAGGCCCCCTAGAACTCCACTTACTTGATCCGATGTGTCTCCCCAGCTCCTCGCCTCTTCCAGCAACCCGGCGCAGAGCGGGAGCGCAAAGCACAGCCCGAACAGCGGGAGCATGGTGAGGCCGGGCGGCTGCACCAAGACGTTGCGGGACGCGCGGGACTCAAGGCTGCGCTCCGGACTGGAGACTCGCTGGCTCTGCCTGGCGCCCTGCCTCGCTCCCCGCCCCGCCCCCTGAGCCCTCCGGCCCCGCCCCTTAGCCCCTCCAGCAGAGCCCTCAC
>SJYX01005170.1:262339-368007 GCA_006410675.1 Oreotragus oreotragus
CCCACCCCCGCGCCCCTCTGGCCCCTGCGCCCCTCCTGCCTGCCCCCGGCACCCAGCCGCGGCTCCTCTCCCCTCGCCGGTTCAGACTCCTCACTCCCGCGAGGCCCTCCCCCGGTCCGCTGCATCCACAACGGGTGCCCCCAGCCCAGAGCGCACGGTTCGCCCCCCATCGCTCGCCGCCTTCCCGCCAGTACCGTCAGCAACCCCGCTCCTGCCCCGCCCCTCCCTCGCCTTCTCCAACCAGCGCCGGGGGCACCTGCTACCACCTGCATGCCCCTCTCCCGCTCCTTCGTGAACTCCCGCCATTCCTGTCTCAGGAGGACACGGTAAGGGCCAACCTGACCCTCCATCTACAGTCCGCCCCCTTCACCTGCAATACAGAACTCGCTCCCGCGCCGCACGTACACCGCCCGCCCACGTCCAATATATACCACCTCCTACCCGGTATATACCACCACCATTCCCACACCTGCCGCCTGAAGGCATCAGGAGACCTTCTTCTGGGAAAAGAGCGCGTTCCCTTTGACATCCAGCACTGATGCTTACAAGCCCAGTTGAGGGAATGCAAAGTGGTCTAACGCGGAAAGTACCAGCAATGTGGTCCCCTTTTATATGGCCCTGGCATAAGGGAACAGAAGGGAGGAAGCTAGAGTTGGCACCGCGTCGTAGTACTGATTTTTTTGGTTATTAATCATAAAAATGAATGTCACTGTTATCATACTATAGTTATCACACTGTTATCATACTATACATGCAATATCAGACTATTAGTCATGTTTCTGTCCTGTCATAGGAAGAATTATTAATAATCTGCCAACCATTCACCCACCCACCTTTTGGAGTCTGGGCTCCATCTTTGTACCTGGCAGACACACAGTGATCTGGAGCTGCTTGTTTCCAAAAGGCAATCACCTCAAAGACACTTAAAATTTTTTTTTGTCATGATACTGCTGCTGTTAAGTCACTTCACTCTGTCCGACTCTGTGCGACCCCATAGACAGCAGCCCACCAGGCTTCCCTGTCCCTGGGATTCTCCAGGCAAGAACACTGGAATGGGTTGCCATTTCCTTCTCCAATGCATGAAAGTGAAAAGTGAAAATGAAGTCGCTCAGTCATGTCTGACTCTTCGAGACCCCATGGACTGCAGCCTTCCAGACTCCTCTGTCCATGGGATTTTCCAGGCAAGAGTACTGGAGTGGGGTGCCATTGCCTTCTCCTTGTCATGACAAAAATCACATAAAATTAAAAGTACTATTTTAACCCTATTTACCTGTACAATTTGGTGACACTAAGTACGTTCACATTATCTTGCAACTTTTACCGTCATGCATCTCCTGAATTTTTCACTTTAAGACATTTTTTATGTCTCTTTAAAAATTCCCTCTAAATCAATACACTGAGTAATAAATTGGCATCCATCTCAGTGGCCAAAAACAGGGAAATGGTTAACTCAAAAGACAGAGCATCCATCCTGGGGAATATTATATAGCTGTTAAATAACAATCATAAAGTGCATGGAAACAAAAAAAATGTTTACAGCATAATTTAAAGGAAAAATCAGATCACATAACCATATCAAAAGTATGAGTTTAATTAGGTAAAAATACATATGAGTGGACATCAGAACTAGGGAAGAATGAAAACAATGGGTGTATTAGCTTATGGCAGTATCTCTTTTTAAAATATTTTGTTTCCTCTTGTTGAAATGTTGATTGTTAAAGACATTAAGGGGCGAGGGGAGTGTTGTTTTGGTGAAATAAATGGAAGGAAAATCATTGTCATTAGCAATTAAACATGTAATAGCCTTTCCACGGGCTAATTAAAAAAACATGCCTCCACCATGGAGTGACAGTAGCTGGTCCAACAATGTTTCCACAACAAAAGCACTGGTAAAGGAGAGCTTTGAAGTAAGTCAGAGGGTTTTTATTCTTAGTTCTTTACTAACCATGAATTACAGATGCATCCTGGGCACACTTAGAAACTTAGCAGCATGCAAAGTGTGTGCAGTCCCCTCCTCATTTTAAAACTAAGGGGGGGAAAAATAATAGAATAAAATAAAAAGGAGGAGAGCCCCAAATCTTCTAGAATTTTGGCCCCACCACCTCCTTACCTCCAAAAGGAAATGCCTGCTTAAAAACTGAAAGTTGAATTTGGACAAAACTGGTTTATTTGAAAGTGAACAATAACAGCTGCTGTTATTTCAATCTGTCAATTCTCCAGCAACACTGGGGACCTTGTCTTGGTCTTTCTCTTCTCCCCTCTCCTACTCATCTCTTGTTTGTTTTTTACCTTATATCTGCCCTTTGTCCCATTGTGCCCCAACTGGTTTCTGCAGAGGCCAAGTCGTCAAGGGAAATGAGTTTTCTGTTCTCCATCTGCTAGGACTCTCCAATTCTACTCTAGTTGGTGGTACTGGTTCATTGTTACATTTGTTTTATGGCACTTTGATCTAAGGGATCAGAACTTCCTTGAGGACCCCAAGTTTTCTTCCACAAATTGTAACATTGTGCTCAATGCATGCCTAGCCTTTAAGGAGCATTTGATGAATGGAATTAGGGGACAGGAGGCCTGGTGGGGCAGGGAGCTAACTGTCCTGGAGGAAGGCTGCTGGGCTGTATTCTGAACTTGGCCCCTTTCTAGCTACGCAACTTGAGAGTTTCTGAAGTTCCCAGTATTTACAGAACTTCCTGAGCTTCTGAGTGAGAGAGTTTGTGTGACCAGATGGTCTTTAAACCTAGGCAGGTGTCATACACATAAAACCCAGTGAAAGGTTTCCAAAAATCTCCGTAAGCATAGGCGATTATTTCTGTTAGCCTTATCAGTCAGGATGAATAAATTAATGATCCCCCTTCAAAGGAGCCGAGGTATCCCCACACATATGTCCTTTGATGCCAGGCGTTACTGGTTTTACTGTGTGAAACCACCGAGCTCAGAGAAGCTCAAAACTGGAAAAGACCTAAAACCCAGTCCCGATTTTTCCAGTGAGACCTGTAAGGGGTTTGTAGGGCCCATTCTCCAGTTAGACACAGAGCTCCAGTCAGGACCCATGTGTTCACAGACAGGGTCTGTGTGCAGGGCTCAGTAACAAGGGTGTCTTAGTACAAGAGTGAAGAGGCTCTGCTGGTCAGGAAGGCCCCTGTGCCAGCTCTTGCCAGGAAGTGGCTCCCGTGTATGACTGAAGGATGGGACAAGGGATCCAGGATTTTAGAATTAGGCCATTGGAGTTAGGGGCTTTCCCCTGGTCCCCCACGTGAGACCACCAGTGGCTGGGCCTGGCCAGCGTAGCTAGGGCAGAGAGACTGAAGAGGGAAGGCAGGCTCTGCCGCTGGTTTCTTTTCTTCTCCCTCGAATTTACCCTTGGTCGCCTTCTGGTCCCTCTGTCTAGCTGCTCTGATATTCAAGCTCCTCCTCTGCGCCGCACCCCCCCAGAGGTCCCCTTACCCAAGCTTCCTTCTGAACATCTGCAAGGCTGTTGTTTTATTCCGGGCCAGCTCTTTCCTACCTCCTCCGACTCGCCTTTTTATCTGCTTATATGACCTTGTGTTTCTCCTGAACCCTTGACAGCTTTGCGTACTCATGACAGTTTATTTTTTTCTAGTGACTATTTTTTCTTTTTAATCAAAAAGATAGGAGGAGAAAATGGATTCCTTTTGGCTTTGCCTCCACGATTTCTCAGCGCCCCTTGGTATCTTGGGAGTCATGTGGTTGTTCTTCAGTTGCTAAGTCATGTCTGATTCTTTGCAACCCCGCAGACTGCAGCCCGCCAGGCCTCTCTGTCCTTCCCTATCCCAGAGTTGGTTAAAGCCAATTTTCACCTAGTTTACAGATGATGACTTTTACCCAGAGAGATTTATGAGAGAGGAAGCAGAGAATACAGTTTTCCTATTTCTTTTGATTGATGGTTTGTTAAATATGTCAACACTCACGAAGTATAGCACAGCATATTCTATTTGAATTTTCTGCTTACACATTTGAGACCCTAGACTTGATTTGCTTGTGGGCAAGGATTGTCTCAGGCTCATTTTTATATCCCCTGGAATATAAAAATATCCCCTGGAATCTCTATTCCGGTCTGCCTGGAATAGAGTCGACATGCAGTGTGTTTGATGGATTGGAAGAATGTGTATGTGTGTCATGAACCCCTGTGCTAGCTGTGTGCCATGATATAACGGGAGTTTTAGACATGATCCTGGAAGCATTTAACCATTTATATATGAAGCTGGAACTAACAGTGTAGTTTGAGCTCAAGGGTGAGATGCTAAGTGGAGGGGAGGGTGAGATTGTGACTGTGGTCTAGGATAATTAGAGAGGATAATTCGGGGAGGAAGAAAAAATTATTCTTTTCATGAATCAGACTTGAAAGCCGGATAGAGAAGACAGGGTGTTCAGGAGACAGAAGAAGGAGAGGGAGCAAGTGTGGAAAAGGCTTTAGACATCGTGGAAAATTCACAAAATGCTGGGGGAAAGGTCCAAGTTTGGGGAGTTACCTGTAGAATGTTCTTGAGCGAGCAGTCTCCAAGTGCAAATCTGCTGACTTTTTCCATCAAGCTATCTTTTTAAAAGAACTGTCCTTTACTTCAAGATTTTTGTCACTGCCATCAGTGATGGTGTCTCTCTGGGTCCTTGGGGGGAAGGGTGAGAAGAGTATGTTCCCGGGGGGCCATATATATATTGGGAGAATGGGGTGAATGGAGGACCTGGTGGTGAACTCGAGCCTCAGGAAGGTGTTGAGAGGAAAACATGCCCAGTTGATTCCAGAATTCTGCCTACACCCCCCCACAAACGTGGTACCGTATGCCTAGGTGGTATAACAATTACTACTATTTCAGTGACCCATACTTACTGCTGTTATTAATACTATAGAGTGAGTAGTTAAATATGCTTTTTTTGAACAAGTCTTTCCTGTTAATAAAACTTTAAAAATTAGTTTTTGCTTGATAAATGTAAGTGATCTAACCTAATATAGGCAAAAAGTACAACTGCACATCAAATAAACTTGAAATTTCAATGCAGCCATGTAAAAGTGAGCAAGCAGTGATAAATCAAGTAAGTTGTTCTTAATAAACCATTAGAGTTAAATGAAGGGGCTTGTTGCCAGATGCTGTCTTGATTGGTTGGTTACCTTGTTTAGGATTCTGATGGAAATGTTCACACAGCCACGAAATTATCATTGTAAATTGGGCTCAATAAACATTGCGTGTGATGCATGCGCGCATTTGAGAAGAACATGTATACTTTTTAAAATCTCATTTTTTTGAAGTCTAGTTGATTTACAGTGTGTTAGTTCCTACTATACAGCAAAGTGAGTGAGTCAGTTGTATACTTTTTCACGTCCTTTTCCGTTTTGGATTGTTACAGGATATTGAGCATAGTTCTTGGTCCTGTAGAGAGAGATCAGTTCATTTTTAACTTAGTGCTCTCAAGGTGTGTGTGATGGGGAAGGAAAACTACCAGCACAGTGTCTTCTAAAACTCAGACTTGGGGTCAGCAGTGGCTGAGTTTCATCTCATCTACTCACCTTCACCTTTCTGAGTTTTGTTCTCTTAAAAAAAATTTTTTTTTATTGGCATATAGTTGATTTACAATGTTGTGTTAGTTTCTGCAGAGTGATTCAGTTATACGTATATTCTTTTTTTAGATTATTTTCCCATATTGATCATTACAGAGTATTGAGTAGAATTCCCTGTGCTATACATACAGTAGGTCCCTGTTGGTTATCTATTTGATGTATAGTAGTGTATGGGTGTTCAAGCTGGTTTTAGGAAAGGTGGAGGAACCAGAGATCAAATTGCCAACATCCGCTGGATCATGGAAAAAGCAAGAGAATTCCAGAAAAACATCTATTTCAGCTTTATTGACTATGCCAAAGCCTTTGACTGTGTGGATCACAAGAAACTGTGGAAAATTCTGAAAGAGATGGGAATACCAGACCACCTGACCTGCCTCTTGAGAAACCTATATGCAGGTCAGGAAACAACAGTTAGAACTGGACATGGAACAATAGACTGGTTCCAAATAGGAAAAGGAGTACATCAAGGCTATATATTGTCACCCTGCTTATTTAACTTATACGCAGAGTACATCATGAGAAATGCTGGGCTAGAAGAAGCACAAGCTGAAATCAAGATTGCTGGGAGAAATATCAATAACCTCAGATATGCAGCTGACACCACCCTTATGGCAGAAAGTAAAGAGGAACAAAAAAGTTTCTTGAGGAAAGTGAAAGAGGAGAGTGAAAACGTTGGCTTAAAGCTCAGCATTCAGAAGACTAAGATCATGGCATCTGGTCCCATCACTTCATGGGAAATAGAAACAGTGGAAACAGTGTCAAACTTTATTTTGAGGGGCTCCAAAATCACTGCAGATGCTGATTGCAGACATGTAATTAAAAGACGCTTACTCCTTGGAAGAAAAGTTATGACCAACCTAGATAGCATTATTAAAAAGCAGAGACATTCCTTTGCCAACAAAGGTCCGTCTAGTCAAGGCTATGGTTTTTCCAGTGGTCATGTATGGATGTGAGAGTTGGACTGTGAAGAAAGCTGAGCACCGAAGAATTGATGCTTTTGAACTGTGATGCTGGAGAAGACTCTTGCGAGTCCTTTGGACTGCAAGGAGATCCAACCAGTCCATCCTAAAGGAAATCAGTCCTGGGTGTTCATTGGAAGGACTGATGCTGAGGCTGAAACTCCAGTACTTTGGCCACCTCATTACCTGTAAGGGGTTTGTAGGGCCCATTCTCCAGTTAGACACAGAGCTCCAGTCAGGACCCATGTGTTCATAGACAGGGTCTGTGTGCAGGGCTCAGTAATAAGGGTGTCTTAGTACGAGAGTGAAGAGGCTCTGCTGGTCAGGGAGGCCCCTGTGCCGGCTCTCACCAGGAAGTGGCTCCCATGTATGACTGAAGGATGGGGCAAGGGATCCAGGATTTTAGAATTAGGCCATTGGAGTTAGGGGTTTTTCCCTGGTCCCCCACGTGAGACCACCAGTGGCTGGGCCTGGCCAGCATAACTAGGGCAGAGAGACTGAAGAGGGAAGGCAGGCTCTGCCGCTGGTTTCTTTTCTTCTCCCTCAAATTTACCTTTGGTCGCCTTCTGGTTCCTCTGTCTAGCTGCTCTGATATTCAAGCTCCTCCTCCGCGCCTACCCCCCAGAGTCCCCCTTACCCAAGCTTCCTTCTGAACATCTGCAAGGCCGTTGTTTTATTCCGGGCCAGCTCTTTCCTCCCTCCTCCGACTCACCTTTTTATCTGCTTATATGACCTTGTGTTTCTCCTAAACCCTTGACAGCTTTGCGTACTCACGACAGTTTCTTTTTTTCTACTGACTATTTTTTCTTTTTAATCAAAAAGATAGGAGGAGAAAATGGATTCCTTTTGGCTTTGCCTCCACGATTTCTCAGCGCCCCTTGGTATCTTGGGAGTCATGTGGTTCTTCAGTTGCTAAGTCATGTCTGATTCTTTGCAACCCCGCAGACTGCAGCCCACCAGGCCTCTCTGTCCTTCCCTATCCCAGAGTAAAGATAGGAGGAGAAAATGGATTCCTTTTGGCTTTGCCTCCACGATTTCTCAGCGCCCCTTGGTATCTTGGGAGTCATGTGGTTCTTCAGTTGCTAAGTCATGTCTGATTCTTTGCAACCCCGCAGACTGCAGCCCACCAGGCCTCTCTGTCCTTCCCTATCCCAGAGTTGGTTAAAGCCAATTTTCACCTAGTTTACAGATGGTGACTTTTACCCAGAGAGACTTATGAGAGAGGAAGCAGAGAATACAGTTTTCCTATTTCTTTTGATTGATGATTTGTTAAATATGTCAACATTCACGAAGTGTAGCACAGCATATTCTATTTGAATTTTCTGCTTACACATTCGTGGGCAAGGATTGTCTCAGGCTCATTTTTATATCCCCTGGAATATAAAAATATCCCCTGGAATCTCTATNAGCATATTCTATTTGAATTTTCTGCTTACACATTTGAGACCCTAGACTTGATTTGCTTGTGGGCAAGGATTGTCTCAGGCTCATTTTTATATCCCCTGGAATATAAAAATATCCCCTGGAATCTCTATTCCGGTCTGCCTGGAATAGAGTCGACATGCAGTGTGTTTGATGGATTGGAAGAATGTGTATGTGTGTCATGAACCCCTGTGCTAGCTGTGTGCCATGATATAACAGGAGTTTTAGACATGATCCTGGAAGCATTTAACCATTTATATATGAAGCTGGAACTAACAGTGTAGTTTGAGCTCAAGGGTGAGATGCTAAGTGGAGGGGAGGGTGAGATTGTGACTGTGGTCTAGGATAATTAGAGAGGATAATTCGGGGAGGAAGAAAAAATTATTCTTTTCATGAATCAGACTTGAAAGCCGGATAGAGAAGACAGGGTGTTCAGGAGACAGAAGAAGGAGAGGGAGCAAGTGTGGAAAAGGCTTTAGACATCGTGGAAAATTCACAAAATGCTGGGGGAAAGGTCCAAGTTTGGGGAGTTACCTGTAGAATGTTCTTGAGCGAGCAGTCTTCAAGTGCAAATCTGCTGACTTTTTCCATCAAGCTATCTTTTTAAAAGAACTGTCCTTTACTTCAAGATTTTTGTCACTGCCATCAGTGATGGTGTCTCTCTGGGTCCTTGGGGGGAAGGGTGAGAAGAGTATGTTCCCGGGGGGCCATATATATATTGGGAGAATGGGGTGAATGGAGGATATTAACAAGTATATCAGAGCCATGCAAATGGTTCTGAAGAAATATTTGTTGGTTGAGCAATGGTCTGTACCTATAGAAGTGTTCACTAAACATTGAACAAGCTCAGTGAAAACTTAGGAATTACCCTTATCTTTTGGAAAAGACCTGGATGCTAGGAAAGATTGAGGGCAGGAGGAGAAGGGGGCGACAGAGGATGAGATGGTTGGACGGCATCACTGACTCAAATGGACATGAGTTTGAGCAAACTCTGGAAGATAGTGAAGACCAGGGAAGCCTGGCCTGCTGCAGTCCTTGGGATCTCAAAGAGTCAGACACGACTGAGTGACTGAACACCAACAACTTATCTTTTGGGAGGATGCCTAGAGCCACAAGAGGTGTCCTGCTGTTCTGGGGTTTAGCCTGGGACCACAGAAGACTTGCAACAGCACAGAGGCTTTGCTGATGCTGTGACAGAGATGAAGGATCAACCTGCCTTGGTGCCCAGCTGTGAGTGCCCTGCCGGGCTCTTTCTTTGTCTTGGGGCATGGAGGATGGAGAAGCCCAGAAAGCTTGGAGTTCATCCACAGCATGTGTTTTCTCCCTGACGACCTGCCAGGTCCTTTGCAGACAGAGCTTGGGAGATGTCCAGAGACCTTCACTGAAAGCTGCCGATGTCTCTTTGGAAGGGTTTTGACTCAAGCTAAACAGTGTTGGTTTTGTGGTTGATGCCAAGAGATAGATCACACTCCCTGAGATCAAGACTTAACAGCAGAGCTGCCATCGCTCTTTCTCCGCGGCTCACAGGCTTGCTGCCTGGCTGGTGAGGGAGAAACGTTCTTGTCTGTGTAACACGTGCCACAGATGTGACTCTCACAGGTGCACACTAGCTGATCCAGATATGTAATCCTGTCCCCCGTATCTCAGGGTTACCTCCATACTGAGTTCCCATCCTTCTGTGTAGCATGGACTTCACTCTTGCCCATTCACGATAAACCATGCATTGTTGTTGTTTAGACACTAAGTTGTGTCCGACTCTTTTGTGACCCCCTTGGACTGTAGCCCACCAGGCTCCTCTGTCCATGGGATTTCCTAGGCATGAATACTGGAGTGGGTTGCCATTTCCTTCTCCAGGGGATCTTCCCCACCCAGAGATCAAACCCACGTCTCCTGCATTGGCAGGTGGATTCTTTACCACAGAGCCACCTGGGAAGCCCCCGAAACCATGCATGTGGATCTTTAAAATTATTGTTGTTTTTTGAGTCAATTTAGGGTTTTTTGCCTTTCTTCCTCTCTGTTGGCTGGGTCCTAAGTTACATAAAGTCATTAGGGAGCAGACAGGAAGGAGCCATGGGCCCTCAGTCATCACCTGTGTTATGGATTGGGTGTTTGCATCCACCTAAAATTCATATGTTGGCGTCCTAACCCCCGGTGAGATGGTATTGGGAGTTGGGGCCTTTGGGAGGTGATCAGTGTGAGATGAAGTCATAAGGGC
The DNA here is from genome assembly GCA_006410675.1 of Oreotragus oreotragus. NCBI lineage: Eukaryota > Metazoa > Chordata > Mammalia > Artiodactyla > Bovidae > Oreotragus > Oreotragus oreotragus. Next base: position 272,505 of record SJYX01005170.1, read on the forward strand.
AGGGCTTCCATAATGGGATTAGTGTCCTTATAAGAAGAGGAGAAGATGCCAGAACCGTCTCTCCACCTTTTGAGGACACAGTGAGAAGGGACTGTCTTCATTCCAGGAAGAGAACCCGTACCTGGAAACGAAACAGCTGGCACCTTGATCTTGGACTTCCAGGCTCTAGGATCTGAGAATTAACTTCTGTGGTTTAAGCCCCCCTTCTGTGGAGTTTTGTTACAGCAGCCTGAGCTGACTGATACATCTGTTCACGTTGGCACTTGCATCATCCCATCTGGTTGCCAGGGTTTAGGAATGCAGGGAGGGACTGAGGGATGGAGGGAGTAACTATGCAGGCTAACAATTCCGGGGACACCTTTGGGGTGATGAAACTGTCCTGTATCGACTGTGGTGGTGGTCACACAAGTCTACATGTGTGATAAAATTGCATAGAATCAACTGCACGCACACACAAATGCATATAAAACTGGCGACATCTGAGCAAGCCTGTGGGTTGGCCCAGTGCCAGTCTCCCTGATTTTGACCTCATGCTGTAATTACGTGAGATGTCACCAACAGAGAAGTCTTGTGGGAGGTACATGGGCCTGATGCATTGTTTTTACAGCTTCCTGTGAATCCATCACCATCTCAAAACAAAAGCTGAAAAAGGAAAGTTTATTGGTGGAGGGAGTGGTAGGGAGAGAGGGGAAGGGTTTTTCCTGGTGTTCATCTGTGTGTGGGGAGTGTGGTCATTTTGTACCTCCAAATTTTACTGTTGAAAATGAAACTCCCTCAGTCATGTCAGACTCTTTGCGACCCCATGAACTGTAGCCCGCCGGGCTCCTCTGTCCATGGGATTCTCCAAGTAAGAATACTGGAGTGGGTACCTATTTCCTTCTCCAGGGGATCTTCCCGACCAAGGGAAAGGTCTGCTGCATTGCAGGCAGATTCTTTACCTCTGAGCCACCAGGGATGACCGTAGTCACCACCTTTATTTTTGATCTTCCTTATCAAAAATGAACAAAATCATTCTTTCTTGGCTTACTCATCAATAAGGCATGATGTCATATCTAATCAAGAACACTGTTGGCCAATGGAATCCTACTATACGGGGTCATTTCTCAGCTCTGCCCCTGATTATGTCATTTATCTTTCTAGTGGAGTATCTTAAAATATATATATATATATAGTCATGCTTTTACCATCATTTAAATGAAATACCAGTGTCAGGCTAAGACTCATTGCTAAGATGACTTTGTAACTAAATACAAGAGGTACAGCCCACTTGCCTCACTTAATGCAACCACTTGGCAGTTGACCGAATCTTACACGCCATGGCTTCTTTCTTCCTCAGGGCAATCTCTAACACACAGATAAAAAGGTGACTTCAGGATGGCGAGGTCCTTTGCCAGGTGACAGAGGTGGAAATGGTGGAGCTAGGAAGTCATAAATCCATGCCTATCTGAGCCTCAGCACAGCTCCATAGCTGGTATTTCCTCACAAGGCTTCTGCCCTCTTGTTGACTATGCCACCTTTGAAGTGAAAGTGAAAGTTGGTCAGTCGTGTGCTACTCTTTGCGACCCCATGGACTACACGGTCCGTGGAATTCTCCAGGCCAGAATACTGGTGTGGGCAGCCGTTCCCTCCTCCAGGGGATCTTCCCAACCCAGGGATCGAAGCCAGGTCTCCCAAATTGCAGGCAGATTCTTAACCAGCTGAGCCACAAGGGAAGCCATCTTTGCTACACTCTAAAATGTTAAAGTCATGAAATACATCATTGAAAATGCCACCAGTTATGTAGTATGATCTTGGAATGGACTCTCCTTTTTATTTTTATACTGCCATGATTTTGCCATTTTTTTCAATAGGAATACCATTATATCCCCCTTGTACCAAGACTCCTGTTGAGATAATGTCATCACAACAGGAAACTATCATTTGCTATGACGTATTTGTATTACTGGAGAAGGAAATGGCAATACACTACAGTACTCTTGCCTTGAGAATCCTATGGACAGAGGAGTCCATGGGGTCACAAAGAGTCGGACACGACTGAGTGACTAACGCATACATTTATATTACGCATCGATGATGTTTATCCCTGACGGATGCTCCGTGAACATCTGGACTGGTTTCCTGTGGCTGCTGTGATAGATGACCACAAACTTAGTGGCTTTAACGACACAAATGCAGTCTTTAAAGCTCTGAGAGTCTGAAGTCTAAAAATGGGTGGACACGGCTGTGTTTCTCCTGGGGCTGCGGGGGAGAATTGTTTCCTTGTCTTCTCCAGATTCCGGGGGTGCACGGGGCTGCCTTGGCTCACAGGCCCACATCCCTCCAGCCTCTGCTCCCAGCCTCACGCCCCCTCTCTGACCCTGACCTGTCATCCTCCACTTTGTTTTACGGGGATCCCAGGGATCACCTTGGGTCCACCCAGATAACCTGGAATAATGTCCTCATCTCAAGATCACTTAATCTCGTCTGCAAAATCCCTTTTGCCAGATAAGTTATACATTTGTAGGTCCTGGGGATTCAGATCTGAAGATCTTTGGGCCTCTTATTTATCCTACCACACCGTCAGAAGGCTTCCTTGGCACCCTCCCTGGTGGCTCAGCAGTAAAGAATCCATCTGCTAATGCAGGCGACAGAGATTTGATCCATGGGTCAGAAGATCCCCTGGAGAAGGAAATGGCAACCCACTCCAGTATTCTTGCCTGGAGAATCTCATGGAGAGAGGACTGGCGAGCTCCAGTCCATGGGATCACAAAGAGTCGACACAACTGAGTGACTGAACGACAACAACCCAAAGCCTGTGCTTTTCACCCTCAAGGAGAGAGGAAAGGGTCCAAGAACCAAGGTCAAGAACGAGATGGTACATCGTACCACGCTGCAAAATGTGTGCTGCCCCCAGGCGGGTCTTAGGGAGATGCGTCCCCACCCCACTCCTGTGCCCCCTCAGCCATCACCTCCTCCAGGGCTGATGCTGGAAGGACTGAGGTCAGGGACCTTTTTGGGGAAGGTTGCTGAGGGGGACTCTGGCACCTCCCCACCCCAAGAGGCTGGCTGAAGCCATCCACGAGGGGAGAGGGCAGACTGAGGGGTCAGCTGTATGTGGCCCATGCACGTGGGCACATTCTCAGGAGTAGATGGGCATCCCTTGGAGGCGGCTGGCCTGGGGTCCCTTGCTTTCCATGCATGGAGAGACACTCAACAGCACCCAGTGAAGGGACCACAAGGCAGGAGGCCAGCAGTTGAGCCAGCCACTGAGCATCTTCAGACAGACACGCCTCTGCCAAGGCACTTACACCTGGAGGTAACCCCAGCGGAGTGCGCGCTAAGTCACTTCAGTATTCTTGACTCTTTGCGACCCCATGGACTGAGCCCGCCAGGCTCCCCTGTCCTTGGGCTCCTCCAGGCAAGAGGAGACTGGAGCAGGTAGCCATTCACCTTCTGGTATCTTCCCGACCCAGCGATTAAACCGCAGTCTCTTACGTCTCCTGCTTTGGCAGGCAAGTTCTTTGCCATTAGCGCCACCTGGGAAGCCCCGGGAAAGCATGCCAGCAGCCTGTTCAGAAGGGAAACCAAACCAGCCCCCTCCCAGAGTTCTCCCCCGACCCCCGCCCCAGTCAGGATACTGGTGTATAGAAGGTATTTTCGTGAATGCTGCTTGCTCGACTGGCTGATTATTTATAGTACGTACTTATCCACTGCTTCCGTTTCGTTAAGTGCAGCTTCTGAGTAAGACTTAGAAATGAATGTGTCTTCTGTATTCATGAGTTGTATGCGTTGTATGTCGGAATCCGTACTTTTAATGTGTGGTGAAGCCAGTGTTTTTGAAGGGAACGCCGCATAGCTGACTCTGGTGATATTAGGTATGTGCCTATGCAATGCCACTAAAGTAGAGCTCCTGTGATTATTCTAGAAGGACACAGGAGTTCCTGTCTACCTACCGCCTGTCAAGGTTTTACTTTAAACTTCTTGGTCCCCTATTTTGCACAAGGACCATTTTATCGTTGCCCTTTAGTCGCTAGGTCATGTCTGACTCTTTTTTGACCCATGGACAGGGGCCCACCAGGCTTTTCTGTCCATGGGATTTCCCAGGCAAGAATACGGGAAGGGTCGCCATTTCCTTCTCCGGGGGATCTTCCTGGCCCAGGGGTCGAGCTTGTGTCTCTTGCATTGCAGGCAGATTCCTTACCGCTGGGCCAGCAAGGAGACCCACAAGGACCATTGTTGTTGCTCAGGCACTCAGTCGTGTTTGGCTCATCTCACGTAACTCTTCACCATCTCCCAGAGCTTGCTCAAACTCACGTGCACTGAGTCGGTGATGCCATCCAACCATCCTGTCCTCTGTCATCCTCTTCTCTTCCTGCCTTCGATCTTCCCCAGCATCAGTTCAGTTTCAGTCACTTCCAATTCTTTGTGACCCCATGGAGTGCAGCACGCCAGGCTTCCCTGTCCATCACCAACTCCTGAAGCCTGTTCAGACTCATGTCCATCGAGTTGGTGATGCCATCCAGCCATCTCATCTTCTGTCGTCCCCTTCTCCTCTCGCCTTCAATCTTTCCCAGCATCAAGGTTTTTTCCAATGAGTCAACTCTTTGCATCAGGTGGCCAAATTATTGGAGTTTCAGCCAAATTATTGGAGTTTCAGCCAATGCCAAAGAATGTTCAAACTACGACACAATTACACTCATCTCACACGCTAGTAAAGAAATGCTCAAAATTCTCCAAGCAAGGCTTCAACAGTCCGTGAACCATGAACTTCCAGATGTTCAAGCTGGATTTAGAAAAGGCAGAGGAACCAGAGATCAAATTGCCAACATCCACTGGATCATCAAAAAAAAGCAAGAGTTCCAGAAAAACATCTGCTTCTGCTTTATTGGCTACACCAAAGCATTTGACTGTGTGGATCACAACAAACTGTGAAAAATTCTTAAAGAGATGGGAATACCAGACCACCTTACCTGCCTCCTGAGAAATCTGTATGCAGGTCAAAAAGCAACAGTTAGAACTGGACATGAAACAACAGACTGATTCCAAATGGGGAAAGGAGAATGTCAAGGTTGTATATTGTCACCCTGCTTATTTAACTTATATGCAGAGTATATCATGTGAATGCTGGGCTGGATGAAGCACAAGCTGGAATCAAGATTGCCAAGAGCAATATCAATAATCTCAGATAGGCAGATGACACCACCTTTAAGTTGGCTTAAAGCTCAACATTCAGAAAACTCAGATCTTGGCATCTGGTCCCATCACCTCATGGCAAATAGATGGAGAAACAATGGAAACAGTGAGAGACTTTATTTTGGGAGGCTCCAAAATCACTGCAGATAGTGACTGCAGCCGTGCAATTAAAAGACACTTGCTCCTTGGAAGTAAACCTATGACCAACCTAGACAGTGTATTAAAAAGCAGAGATTATTACTTTGCCAATGAAGGTCTTTCTAGTCAAAGTTATGGTTTTTTCAGTAGTCATGTATGGATGTGAGAGTTGGACTATAAAGAAAGCCGAATGCTGAAGAACTGATGGTTTTAAACTGTGGTGTTGAAGAAGACTCTTGAGAGTCCCTTGAACTGCAAGGAGATCCATCCAGCCAATCCTAAAGGAAATCAGTCCTGAATATTCGTTGGAAGGACTGATGCTGAAGCTGAAACTCCCAGCATCAGGGTCTTTTCTTATAAGTCAGCACTTGACGTCAGGTGGCCAAAGTATTGGAGCTTCAGCTTCAGCATCAGTCCTTCCGATGAATATTCAGGATCGATTTCCTTTAGGATTGACTGGTTTGATCTCCTTGCAGTCCAAGGGAATCTCAAGAGTCTTCTCCAAGGATGGGTGTATCAGCTCAAAATAGGTGAGCACCTTGCGCCATCTAGTGGAGTTACACAAAAAACATTTCCAGTGATTTGTTCAATCGCTTAGCGGTGTCTGACTCCTTGGGACCCCATGGACTGCAGCATGACAGCCTGCATGCTGCATTCCCTGTCCTCCACTATCTCCTGGAGTTTGATCAAATTCATGTCCATTGAGTTGGTGATGCTCTCTAAGCATCTAATCCTCTGCCGCTCCCTTCTCCTTTTGCCTTCAATCTTTCCCAGCAGCAGGGGCTTTTCCAGTGATTTACTGACCTGGAATTGCAGACCCATACCATCTAAAAGCCACTTTGGATAGACTTCAGTCAGTTCAGTTCAGTCACTCAGTTGTGTCCGACTCTTTGCGACCCCATGAATCGCAGCACACCAGGCCTCCCTGTCCATCACCAACTCCCAGAGTTCACTCAGATTGATGTCCATCGAGTCCGTGATGCCATCCAGCCATCTCATCCTCTGTCGTCCCCTTCTCCTCCTGCCCCCAATCCCTCCCAGGATCAAAGTCTTTTCCAATGAGTCAACTCTTCACACGAAGTGGTCCAAGTACTGGAGTTTCAGCTTTAGCATCATTCCTTCCAAAGAAATCCCAGGGTTGATCTTCAGAATGGACTGGTTGGATCTCCTTGCAGTCCAAGAGACTCTCAAGAGTCTTCTCAAACACCACAGTTCAAAAGCATCAATTCTTCGGTGTTCAGCCTTCATCACAGTCCAACACTCACATCCATACATGACCACAGGAAAAACCATAGCCTTGACTAGACGCACCTTAGTCGGCAAAGTAATGTCTCTGCTTTTGAATATGCTATCTAGGTTGGTCATAACTTTCCTTCCAAGGAGTAATTGTCTTCTAATTTCATGGCTGCAGTCACCATCTGCAGTGATTTTGGAGCCCCCCAAAATAAAGTCTGACACTGTTTCCACTGTTTCCCCATCTATTTGCCATGAAGTGATGGGACCAGATGCCATGATCTTCATTTTCTGAATGTTGAGCTTTAAGCCAACTTTTTCACTCTCCTCTTTCACTTTCATCAAGAGGCTTTTTAGCTCCTCTTCACTTTCTGCCATAAGGGTGGTGTCATTTGCATAGACAGGAGTTACAGTAAAGGCAGAAACTTTGAATAAAACCAGAATCTTTCCCCCTCTAAGCAACAGCTCTAAAGTCATTCTTTCAGACTCTCCCAGCCCGGTGCCCTGCCTTCTTGATTCTGCACAGCAGCTTTGTATCGAAAATACCGTGCCCCCACCATGTATCCTGGAAGAGACCACCCTACTTATCATGGGATCTCAGAGATTTCCTTCCTTCACTATGTGATGCAGCGGCTTCTGGCCAAGTCAGCAGTGCTGCTGGGTGCCTAAGGGCAGCTGCAGAGCATGATGGAGAATGCAGACTCCCGATGCCTGCTCGCCTCTTGTCAGCTGTGCACCCTTGCTGTTGATGTCAATGCTGTTTGAATGTGCTGCTCCATGTGTGGCACAAGGGCCTCCCCAGATTTCTGCAAATTCTATGTCTTATTCTTATGGCAGCATCTACTTCTCATCTTGCTGAGCCCCCAGTCTCAGCTCTACCTTTCCTCTGCTGTTTTTTTTTGGTACCAAAACGCAGCTTCCTCCTACTTCCTGGCATAGAAAGTGAAAGTATTAGTCACTCCGTGATGCCCAAATCTCTGTGACCCTATGGACTGGGGCCCACTAAGCTCTGTCTGTGGCATTTTCCAGCTGGAGTGGGTAGCCATTCCCTTCTCCAGGGGATCTCCCCAACCCAGGGACTGAACCCAGATCTCCTGCATTGCAGGCGGATTCTTCACCATCTGCGCCCTGAGAAAGACTGCCTTTCCCAGCCCCACTGAAATGAAGCCTGGCTGTGTTGCCTTCCTCTGGCCAGTGAACTGTGGACGGAAATGACATAAGTCATTTCCAGACATAAACATCTAAATAATGTACTCTTCCTCCCTTTTCCATTTTCTCCGCCACAGCCTCCCAGCAGGGTTGGTCTTGTTCATTTTCCTGCCACAGAGACTGGCCGCCTGCCCAGCTCCATCCAGCTTACATGGTCTTTGCCTGGCTTCTGAATTTTCCCCCTGTTCTGCTTTAGTACCTATAGAACTATAACCCCAGGGGGCTGCAAACTTGGATGCTCTCATACGCTTTCCATCTTATCATTTTTGTGCAGCTCTTTTCCTAAGTTATGTAAAGCATTATGCTCTCATATGACCCAGTTTTCAAATCTCTGACAATCCTGACTACCGTCCAGTGGCTTATCTCTAATTTCTTAGAGTCCCTCACGCTATTTCATTCAGAATTGAATGCAATTTTCCAGGTAGAGTCTACACTGGAGAATGCCCTGACCCTCTACTGCAACTTACTTTTGCCTGTCAAGATGTCTTTGAATTCTCAACCTGTCTTCCAAATATTAGTCACCCTTGCCAACAACTTCTCTGAAATTTTGTCCAGCATTTCATTCAAGTCTACTTCACGTATATATTTCTGTTTCATTTTTTCAATCAGCATTATTACTGAGGTATAGCGTATATACAGGAGAAGGAAATGGCAAACCACTCCAGTGTTCTTGCTTGGGAACTCTCATGGATGAAGGAGCCTGTTAGGCTACAGTCCATGGGGTCGCAAAGAGTTGGAAATGACTGAGAGACTAAAGAAAAACAGCAATGTGTATACAATACAATTCACAATTCAAGTGTGCAGTTGGATAAATTTTGACAAATATATACATCATGCCACGGTCATGATCCAGTCATGATATTTCCTTTATGTCATAAAGTTAGCACCCCCTTTGCGGCTAATCCCCTTCTACGTCAAGTTTCTTTTATTTGAACAGGCTCCATGAGTTTTACAATTCTTTTTCTCACCACAAAATCTATTCCTTCATGTTAACATGAATCTACTCATCACAGCTTTTCTGCTTGGGCTTGTTCAAACAACAGGTTCCGTAATGAAAGCTTGGAAAGCTCATTCGTTTTCATTTTCCACCTTGTCCATGATAAGCATGTTAGAATCCATTTGTGCTTATAAGAACTCTGCGTCTCCAGTGTAGAAACACTGGGATAAAAAGAACTGAAGTTAGTTTGATCAAGCATTGTATAATCAGCGATCTTTTAGGCAGGGCAGGAAATGGCCCTTTGCCTTCCCCAGACTCACAAATCAAGGGGGAGAGTCAGGCTATGATACACGATTGTGTTAATGGAGTGTGTGTGAGTTACCAGCCCCTGGCTCTGGTGACAGGTGAGATGGCCCTTCAGTGCCTGGCCAGGCTTGGGCCCTCGCCTCTGGTTTGGCCTTCAGCCAACGCCAGCACTCACCTACAGGTGGCTTGGTCCCTCCTGCTTCCTGACCCTTGAGAAGGTCTTTCCAGCACTCATAACTTCCCGTGGTCTTCAGATCCCCCTTCTGCCTTCTGCGCACCCACCTTCTAGGATGTCGGACCTCAGGCTGGCCTGCTTTGCCTTCTCTTGTCCATCCACCCCCTGAATCCCATTCTGATTCATCACCCTGTGTGCCTCCTACCCTATTCCTGTCCTGCAGAATCTAGGGAGCCTTAGTCATCACACCCTTTCCACACACATAGAGAACCTTGTCAGACTGCTCCCTTTTCTAGTTATTAAACCCTCTTTTGAATAGTTTCCTCCACTCAGGCTTTTGAAGAAATTTTTTTCAAAATAAAGTCAGCCTCAAGGGGCTTCCCTGGTGGTCCAGTGGTGGAGACTTCATCTTCCAATCCTGGGGCTGCAGGTTCGATCCCTGGCCAGGGAACTAAGATCCCACATACCTCAAAAAACCAAAACATAAAACCGAAAGAGTCTTGTAACAAATTCAGTAAAGACGCTGAAAATCATCCACACTGAAACAAACTTTAATAAAATAAATAACTAAAAATGAAATCAACCTCAGGCTCCAAAACCTATAATGTACAACATCTAAATGTCCTCTTTATTGGAAGTGGAGGGAACCCAGTGGGAGTCATTTACAAGCTGTTTCTCTGACACTTCTTTTGGTTCCCTTGGCCCTTAGTGTGGGCCAAGACGTGGTTAATTTAAGTTAGTGCAGTGCAGCCTTATTACCACCACATTCCTCCCGGGTTTATCTTGCTCTTAATCCATTGCTCTTGCTCCTCCTTCTGGTTGATGGTCCCATTCTAAGGAAAAGCCAAAGTAAATAAACTCCTAGTTGACATTACCCTGCTTTCCCTGGCTGCAGGCCTAGTATTCTTCATTTTTTCCCATGTGCTTCAGACATAGTTTTATTTTTATTTCATTTTATTTTTTAAACAAAGACTAATTTTTAGGGGAGTGGTGGGGGGAGTGCAGCCTGTGGGATCTTAGTTCAGTAACCGGGGATTGAACCCAAGCCTCCTGCATTGGAAGAACAGAGTCTTAACTAGTGAACCACTAGCAAAGTCCCTCAGACATAGTTTTAAAGGTGCATTTTGGTGTTGGGATCTTTTGATTTATTCCTACTGTATAGCACAGGGAACTCTGCTCAGTACTCTGTAATAACTTTATGGGAAAAGAATCTGGAAGAGAATCAGATAACTGAATCATTCTGCTGTGTACCTCCAACTAACACAACATCATTGTGTGAGAGTTGGACCATAAAGAAGGTTGAGCACCGAAGAACTGATGCTTTTGAACTGTGGTGTTCGAGAAGACTCTTGAGAAATCCTTGGCCTGCAAGGAGGTCAAACCAGTCTGTCCTAAAGGAAATCAACTCTGAATGTTCATTGGAAGGACTTATGCTGAAGCTGAAGCTCCAATACTTTGGCCACCTGAGGCCAAACTGGCTCATCGGAAAAGACCCTGATGCTGAGAAAGACTGAAGGCAGGAGGAGAAGGGGACGACGGAGGATGAGATGGTTGGATGGCATCACTGACTCAATAGATGTGAGTTTAAGCAAACTCCAGGAGATGGTGAAGGACAGGGAAGCAAGGCGTGTTGCAGTCCACGGGGTTGCAAAGAGTTGGACATGACTGAGCAATTGAGCAACACAACATTGTAAATCAACTATACTCCAATATAAAAATAAAAAAATTTTTAAACGTATGACACGTCACACACTCTAACTTTGTATTTTTGGCTCGTGCAAGCTCTATCCAATTTCTAACATTTTTCTTCTGAAATTTATGTTCTGTCCCCAAATTACAGTAACCCACACTTATGCTTATTGTTGTTCAGTCGTGTATGATTCTTTGTGACCCCAGGGACTGCAGCAATCTTGATTCCAGCTTGTGCTTCATTCAGCCTGACATTTCGCATGATGTATTCTTCATATAAGTTAAATAAGCAGGGTGACAGTATACAGCCTTGACATACTCCTTTCTCAATTTAGAACCAGTCTGTTATTCCAAGTCCAGTTCTAACTGTTCCTTCTTGACTTGGATACAGGTTTCCCAGGAGACAGGTAAGGACTGTCTGGTATTCCCATCTCTTCAAGAATTTTTCACAGTTGTTGTGATCCACACAGTCAAAGGCTTTAGCATAGTCAATAAAGAAGCAACAGACGTTCTTCTGGAATTCTCTTGCTTTTTCTATGATCCAGTGGATGTTGGCAGTTTGATCTCTGGTTCCTCTGCCTTTTCTAAATCCAGGTTGAACATCCGAAAGTTCTCAGTGCACGTACTGTTGAAGCCTTGCTTGGAGAATTTTGAGTATTATTTTGCTAGTGTGTGAGATGAGTGCAATTGTGTGGTAGTTTGAACATTCTTTGGCATTGCCTTTCCTTTGGGATTGGAATGGAAACTGACTTCAGTCCTGTGACCACTGCTGAGTTTTCCAAATTTGCTGGCATATTGAGTGCAGCACTTTCCAAGCATCATCTTTTAGGATTTGAAAAAGCTCAACTGGAATTCCGTCACCTCCACTAGCTGTTATGCTTAGTGATGCTTCTTAAGGCTGACCTGACTTCGCACTCCAGGATGTCTGGCTCTAGGTGAGTGTTCACACCATAGTGGTTATCTGGGCCATTAAGATCTTTTTTGTATAGTTCTTCTGTGTATTCTTGCCACCTCTTCTTAATATCTTCTGCTTCTGTCCTTTATTGTGCCCATCTTTGCATAAAATGTTCCCTTGGTATCTCTAATTTTCTTGAAGAGATCTCTAAGCTTTCCCATTCTATCGTTTTCCTCTATTTCTTTGCATTATTCACTTAGGAAGGCTTTCTTATCTCTCCTTGCTATTCTCTGAACTCTGCATTCAGATGGGTGTATCTTTTGAGAAGAAAAAAGACGTGACAGAGTGATAGAGTAACATCTTGAGAAATTAAAAAAAAATCTTTGAAGAACCTAATGCAAAATATCTTAACCTGACTATGATAAAGAAGGCATCTAAGTTCAAATACGTGTAGAAAGCAGGCCTGGTCCATATCACACCCCATCTAAACAAGCAGGTAAGGGTCAGATACAGCTATTTGTAAGTTATATCACCTTTTGACTTTAGACTTTTAAAAGTATTCTCTTTCACAACAGTAGAACTAAAACTGGATTTTGTAATTGTGTGATAATTATTGTGACACCGTTATCTAAGCCGCCAAAACTTACACTCAGAGCCACAAGCCCAAGTGTATTGATATTGCTGAGAATTCTCATTGAGCAATAAATGAGTTATTCTTTTATTTAAACATGAAATGTACTGAAATTTTTTTTCTCTTAGATTTCCTACCGATTCTCACATCTATGGAAGTGAATATTCCTGCAGCATTTGTGGTAGCAATTTCCATGCTATAAATCCAGACTGTGTAAATACCAATGGAAGGTACCAATGGATACCTTCCATTCACCAGTGACAGCCACCCAGGCCCAAGGCTAGTGGAAGGAGCCCAGGTGCAGAACCCCATGACCTGCGTACACACCTGCCCTGGTAGGGAACCTGGCACTTCTGGATGGCAAGAGAGATCAAACGTGGTGGGTTTTTTTTTTTTTTCATGACCTTGGAATTTGGAGGTAGGTCATCAGCATAAAAAGAGAAGCCTGGCTCAGGCTGCTCTTCGCTTGACTTGTCCTAAGGTCATTCCAAATACCAGACTACAGTCATCAAGAGGAACTGATCAATGGAAGGGGCCAGAAGTTTGGAACCCATACTCATGTTTGCAAAACATGCAGTAAGGTCTGAACAGTCATTATCTCAGCGGAGGATGCCAAGCTGTGATGGCACTTTTCCGTGAGGGCCGGGTTGAGGCACCCACTTGGCTGGGAGCTCCCCCAGCCCAGCCTGCACACAAGGGAGGGAAGGAGTGGTTTTCCCACTTCCAGCGTCCAGAAGATACATCTTCCCAGAAAGTATAGCTCCGTGCAGTTTCTAAGGCCGAAGGGAAAACCTGGGCAGAAAAATACAGGCGACTCTCGGTAACATGCTCTGTGATTGTACTTTACATTCCAGGCGGGTTTTCTTTTGCTGTTTAGAACAGTGGCAGTAGTGACGTGAGCGCAGGACAGCCACTCGCTCTGGGCCAGCACCTAATCTCGTTCATTCTTGGTCTCCTCTTCCTCCCTGCTGCACTATGACATGATGGTATAGCCCCATTTTACCGGTGAAGAAACTGATTTACAGAGAGAGGAAATCTCCTGCTACAGTCACTAATCTAGTAAGAGATAGACTCTAGATTTTGAAGATGCTGTCATGTCCCATTGGGGCTTCCCATGTGGCTCAGCTTAAGAACCTGCCTACTAATGCAGGAGACTTGGGTTCGAGACCTGAGTCGGGAAAAATCCCCTCGAGGAAGAAATGGCAACCCACGCCAGTATTCCTGCCTGGGAAATCTCATGGACAGAGGAGCCTGGTGGGCTACAGTCCTTGGTGTCACAAAGAGTCGGACACGACTGAGCACATCACGTTCCATTATTGGAAACAAAATAGCTTGATGCAAAAATATTTTGAAAAGAACAATGTATGAAAGGAAAGAGTTATTACTTTTGGGGCAGATCACCTTCCAAGAGTGGTTCAAGTCAGTGTTGATACTTCAGGGTCAGTTATGTTCAAAGGCACTGTGGTGACTATTGGACACAGTGCCAGGCACATAATAGGCTATCTGTAAAGACTGGGGTTTTTAGTTGAGTTTATTGAAATAAAGTTGATTGACAGTGTTGGGTTAGTTTCTGCTGTATAGCAAGGTGATTCAGTTATACATATATATATATATTTTTTCTTTTTCCTATTCTTCTCCATTATGACTTATGACAGGATATTGAATATAGCTCCCTGTGCTCTACATAGGACCTTGATGCTTATGCATTCCATCAGCAATAGTTTGCATCTGCTGATCCCAGGCTCCCACCTCATCCCTCCCGCTCCTTTTCCCCTTGGTAACCACAAGTCTGTTCTCTACGTCTCTGAGTCAGCTTCTGTTTCGTAGACAAGTTCATCTGCGTCACAGTTTAGATTCCACATAAAAGTGATAGCGCCTGGTATTTGTCTTTCTCCGTAAAGAGCAGTGGATGAAGGTGTGTGTGGTCTCTGCGCTTGAGGACAGGTAGCAAGGCATGGAGCCGTGCGCTGCAGACAGGAGCGATGAATGTCAGCCAGAGGAATCCGCAGCATGTTGGTGACGGCAGTCGCAGTGAAGATGGCCTTTGAAAGGGGATGTGATGCTGATAGATGGACGCTGGAGGAGAAGGTGGGAACTGCAGGCAAGGGAGCTGTGGCGGGGAAGCCCTTGGAGAACGGCTTGGAGCTGAGCAAGTCGTCTGGCTTTGTTGGGTGCAGGGCTTCCCTGGTGGCTCAGCTGGTAAAGAATCCACCTGCAGTGCAGGAGACCCCAGTTCATTCCTGGGTCGGGAATATCTGCTGGAGAAGGGATAGGCTACCCACTGCAGTATTCCTGGGCTTCCCTTATGGCTCAGCTGGTAAAGAACCCACCTGCAGTGCTGGAGATCTGGGTTCAGTCCCTGGGTTGGGAAAATCCCCTGGAGAAGGGAACAGCTACCCACTCCAGTATTCTGGCTCAGAGAATTCCACGGACTATATCATCCATGGGGTTGAAAAGAGTCGAACGCGACTGAGTGGCTTTCTCTTTGTGGTGTGTAGTCACCTGGAGATCAGGCTGAAGGTAGTGGGTTGACCACTGTGAAATCACTCTTGGCTGGATCTTCTATAGCAAGAGAGTGGAGACTCTGGAGCAGGGAGTAACTGCTTCAGAGCGGCACCTGGGTGCTGCATTCAGCCATGGTGTGAGGGTGATGGATTCAGAAACTGTAGCCAAGACATCCTCTAGAAAACACTGCTAGCATTCCAGAAAATTAATGAATGTAATGACAGTGGGAATGAAGAGGAAGTGGAATCCAGATCAACTGGTATGTTCCCAGAAATGCTTACCACGTTCACTCTTGGCTGAGAGCAAGCATTTGGGGAGGGTGGCGGGCGGGGGNCACGCTTAACAAAACCAAATCAGTACTATCCAGGGTCTGACCCCATGTCATCTTCACTCATCGCAAACGCTGCTCTGTCTTCAACTAATAGATTTATCTGGTTAGCTTAGACCTCTATTTTACTTAAACAAAATTAGGCGGTGTGTAAAACAAGTGATTTTCTTTGTTCTGCCAAGGTTACCTGTATTCCTTGCTGAAAATATTTTTAGCTGATTTGGAATCAGTTTTCTTTGATCTTTAAATTGTTTTTTAAATGTTTAATTGTGAAATATTACAGAGGAAAATTTAAAACATACTTGTTTAATGGAAGCAAGCCAAGTGTTCATAGCAGGATGAATGGATAAAGAAAATGTGATATATACATACAGTAGATGATTATATTCAGCCTTTTTTTATGTGGACCATTTTTTTTTTTTGACGTCTTTATTGAATTTGTTACAATATTGCTTCTGTTTGATGTTTTGTCTTTTTTTTTGGATCTTAGCTCCCTGACCAGGGATTGAACCCACTTTGGAAGGCGAAGTCTTAACCACTTGGACTGCCAGGGACATCTGATAAATAAAGAAGGAAATCCTGACGTAAATGACAACATGAATACATCTTGAGGATGTTATGCTAAGTTAAATAAGCCAGTCACAAAAGGACAAACACTGGATGATTCCACTTACACGAGGTATGTAAGGTAATTGTACTCATAGAAAAAACAGGTCGAACGGTGGTTGCCAGGACCTGGGGGGACGGCGGAATGGAGAATATTGTTTACTGGGGACAGGGTTTTAGTTTTGCTAGATGAACGATTTCTAGAGAGAGGCACTTCACAGCGATGTGCGCAGTTACTAATCTGAGTCAATTCTCCTCTTTCTTTTATTATTATTTGCTATAACGTCTGTCTTAACCCAGTAACATCTTTGTAACCTCCATTTTCAAGTATTTAGAAAAAAATAAGATAGATTTTAATGCAATCTCAACTTTCAGTCTGCTTTTGTCCCTTGGAGATAAAATGTAAATCTTAGAGACAGCATACAGTTGAACATTTTTTTTAAAAAAATCAGTAACCCTTCATAATCTTACAGATAAATTTAATCCATTTGCATTTATAGTACATTCGAAGCAACACTCCCAGTTATTTTGGGCACGTGCTTGGATTTAACAGATTTGCAGTTTTTTAAAGATCATCTTGCGTTATTTGAATGTCAATTTATCTTCTTTGGCATGGTTTTTTATTTTCTCTTTCCACTTGCCTTGTTTTTGAAATGAACATTAAGCCATGTCCCTTTAAAGCAAACCAGAAGACAGTCTCAGAAAAGTGACCTGTTTGTCCTAGGTTCACTGCAGTCCACACGGTGAGTGTCAGGTCCATGGAAAGCAGCCGAGTCTGGTCGGTACCGATCTAGTAGAAACAGCCCTACATTGCAGGGCACACGGGTCATCACAGACTTCCTGTTTTCATGGGGTGCTAGTCTGCTTTTGTCCCTTGGAGATAAAATGTAAATCTTAGAGACAGCATACAGTTGAACATTTTTTTTAAAAAAATCAGTAACCCTTCATAATCTTACAGATAAATTTAATCCATTTGCATTTATAGTACATTCGAAGCAACACTCCCAGTTATTTTGGGCACGTGCTTGGATTTAACAGATTTGCAGTTTTTTAAAGATCATCTTGCGTTATTTGAATGTCAATTTATCTTCTTTGGCATGGTTTTTTATTTTCTCTTTCCACTTGCCTTGTTTTTGAAATGAACATTAAGCCATGTCCCTTTAAAGCAAACCAGAAGACAGTCTCAGAAAAGTGACCTGTTTGTCCTAGGTTCACTGCAGTCCACACGGTGAGTGTCAGGTCCATGGAAAGCAGCCGAGTCTGGTCGGTACCGATCTAGTAGAAACAGCCCTACATTGCAGGGCACACGGGTCATCACAGACTTCCTGTTTTCATGGGGTGCAAGTTCCCTTGTGTTAGTGAACTTTTAGAGAAATTATTTCAGCAGCAGCTCCCTGACCAGGTGCTGGATCAAACAGCTTTGGACAGAAAGGTGGTGGTTCCAATCTAGTAGAAACAGCCCTACATTGCAGGGCACACGGGTCATCACAGACTTCCTGTTTTCATGGGGTGCAAGTTCCCTTGTGTTAGTGAACTTTTAGAGAAGTTATTTCAGCAGCAGCTCCCTGACCAGGTGCTGGATCCAACGGCTTTGGACAGAAAGGTGGTGGTTCCATCCTGGTAAAGGAAACTGCCAGAAAAGACATGGGAGCTGGCCAGACTGAGGTCCACAGCCTGGCTGTGTGAAAGCAGATGTCTGGAGTAGAGGCTCAAGAAAAAGTTTCATCAAATAGACTGGTCACCCAGCTTGGGGACCACAGGTAAACTTTAGTCTAAATTCACACCCGGAACCACGACCCCAGGGAGGGAACCCAGGGCGCCTCTCCTGGGACCTACTGAACCTTGATTCTCAACCTTGAATCAAGTCCCCGCTTGCTGAATGTGAGATGGGGAATCGATTACCGAATCTTCTTTTCCTCCATTGTGAATGGAGATAAATGTAGTACACACCTGATATATAGCTCTTTCATAGCTGAAAAGTAAAGGGCTACAGTTAATGCAAGTAAAAGAGACCGATCGATACCCCAGAGAACTTCATGAATCCTAGTTATCACTGTTACGAGGGTTCCTGACCGTGAGCAGGAAGGGATTCCAGGCGGGGCTGTCCCTGGTTCCGGGACTAGGGGGAGCTGATTTTCCACCGACCTGAGTGAGGCTGACCGGAAGCAGTGAGAACAGACTCTGTTCTCTTCATCAAAGATGTTCCCGAAGCTTCCTCGCTGCAGGGCATGCCTCCCACACTGCTTCTCACCCAGTTCTTTCAAGAAATAGCTTCTCAGTAATCAAAGGGAGAGGGGAAAAAAAGCGCTGCTCAAGAATGCTTTGCTCAGAAACTCTGGGGTGTCTTCTCCTCCTTTCCCTAAATTCCTCCTGCTTTCACTTAAACCAAAGGATTTTGTTTCCAGACACTTTTTAACTTTAGGTTTTTCCCATCTGACTCAGTTTCTTGGGAAAGTTCCTCACCTGGTCTTTCAAAGAGGATGACACTGACCTTTAGATCTCTTTGATTTTAAGATGAACAGAAATCAGCAGAAAGGGGAAAAAAAAAAAAATACCGCACATCCATCTGACCCTGACAGCCCAGGGACTGCCTCTGGCTTGGCTGTTTGAATAACCTCTGGGCATCTGATCCACCCCCAGAGCGTAAGTTTGAACGCTAGAACAAATATTTGTCCTGTTTGGAGCAAAGTTTGCGAGCTCTCTTCTCTTTTCTTCTTTTTAAAGCCCAACTGTACTGCTCTGCTGTCCCTGTCTGATCGTGGTTCAGGGGACACGGGGCTCCTCCCCAGACCCCCGCCTGAGAGCTGGGCAGAGGCACCCGGCGCAATGAAGGGGCTCACGTGCTTTTTCCTCTGCTTCTTCCTTTCTGAATCGAGAGGCTTTGAAATCCCCACCAATGGACTTTCAGAAGTAAGTACTTCCAGAAGACTCCTTGCTGTAGGCCCCCCGTGTTAGTTTCGTAGAGAGTCACTCAGTCGTGTCTGACTCTTTGTGACCCCGTGGACCGTGGCCCACCAGCCTCCTGTGTTCATGGGATTCTCCAGGCAAGAATCCTGGAGTGGGTAGCCATTCCCTTCTCCAGGGGATTTTCCCGACCCAGGGATTGAACCTGGGTCTCCTGCATTGCAGGTGAATTCTTTACCATCTGAGCCACCAGGGAAGCCTGTTACCTGTTGCTGTTCAAGGACTGTATCCTGCGAGGGTTAGAAATTTATGATAAAGTTCATCTGAGTAGAAGTGTTCACTGTTGAAATTACTCAAATGTGTATTTACCCTTTAAAGCATTGATGGGCTTTTCATGAGAATTGAGTTCATGGGCTGGCCCCATAGTGTAGCATTTATGGAGTACAGTTGCCCCTCCCTATCTCAGAAATTGGGGATATTAATTGATCTTGATCCAAAGGATGGTTATAAGATTTAAGTGACATTTGTAAACTACCCAGCACAATGCGAACCTGAGCAAGAACTTGATAATTATTAGCTCTCATAACTATTATTATGAAATACCATTGTTACTCTTTTATGTAAGAGTATGAGAAAAGTCATTTTCAAAGCACTCTGGTTGAGGGACTTCCCCGAATCACTGGAAAAGACCTGATGCTGGGAAAGATTGAAGGCAAAAGGAGAGAGGGGCAGCAGAGGATGAGATGGTTGGATGGCACGACTGACTCAATGGACATAAATTTGAGCAAGCTCTAGGAGAGAGTAAAAGACAGGGGAGCCTGGTGTGCTGCAGTCCGTGCAGTTGCAAAGAGTCGGACATGACTTAGTGACTGAACAACACCAAATAGCTGATGATCCAGTGGCTAAGATTCCAAGCTCCCAACGCACGGGCCCTGGGTTCAGTCCCTGGTCAGGGGACTAGATCGTGCATGCTGCAACTAAGACCCAGCACAGCCAACTGCTGTGTGTCATACCTAAGTGAACAGTGATTTCCAAGTTAAGGGCATTTAATGTTCCTGCTAAAGGGGAAGATGGATGACGCAGCAGGCAGAGTATAGGAATTATTCCCAAGGAGCTCAAGGTTTTCCCTTCAGACCCTTGATCATCCTCAGCATGATGAAAGTCTTGGACTGAAAGTCATAGAAGAGCTATTCTGATACTAGAAAAGCCACACGCATTCTGGGAATATCCTGGAAGATGCAGCGGCTTGTGATACTTACAGGGTGGATTATGTACACAGATGCCAAAGAAGAAGATGGCATATGTGCAAGAAAAAAAAAATCACTGTCTGCCTAGAAATTATCATATTTTCTAACACTTTAGAAACCACCAGAGTGTGTTGGAAGCCTCACTGAAGGAGCCAGGAATTGGAGGCAAGATTTCCAAAGGTGCTTGTGCTTTTTCAGTCACTTACTGGTATTCCTTTCATATCGACATTTCTAACATCTTATTAGACACTTCTGGCTATGCAACTCTTCCCCCAGGTACCTCCCTGTCATCTTCAAGCAAAGTGAAAAATGAATTCCTATATCCACCAAGTTTGGAGATACGAACTCCTAGCTACTCACCTCTGAGATATAACCAGCAAACACACAGATTAAAGAAATCGTTGTACCAGGCAGAGAAAACAACTTTTGGTTACAAAGGGAAAAGGGGAGAGGGATAAATTAGGGGTTGGGGATTAACAGATCCACACTATGTATAAAATACCCAACAAGGACCTACTGCTGTCTCTTATACACATCTCGCTTAACAAAACCAAATCAGTACTATCCAGGGTCTGACCCCATGTCATCTTCACTCATCGCAAACGCTGCTCTGTCTTCAACTAATAGATTTATCTGGTTAGCTTAGACCTCTATTTTACTTAAACAAAATTAGGCGGTGTGTAAAACAAGTGATTTTCTTTGTTCTGCCAAGGTTACCTGTATTCCTTGCTGAAAATATTTTTAGCTGATTTGGAATCAGTTTTCTTTGATCTTTAAATTGTTTTTTAAATGTTTAATTGTGAAATATTACAGAGGAAAATTTAAAACATACTTGTTTAATGGAAGCAAGCCAAGTGTTCATAGCAGGATGAATGGATAAAGAAAATGTGATATATACATACAGTAGATGATTATATTCAGCCTTTTTTTATGTGGACCATTTTTTTTTTTTGACGTCTTTATTGAATTTGTTACAATATTGCTTCTGTTTGATGTTTTGTCTTTTTTTTTGGATCTTAGCTCCCTGACCAGGGATTGAACCCACTTTGGAAGGCGAAGTCTTAACCACTTGGACTGCCAGGGACATCTGATAAATAAAGAAGGAAATCCTGACGTAAATGACAACATGAATACATCTTGAGGATGTTATGCTAAGTTAAATAAGCCAGTCACAAAAGGACAAACACTGGATGATTCCACTTACACGAGGTATGTAAGGTAATTGTACTCATAGAAAAAACAGGTCGAACGGTGGTTGCCAGGACCTGGGGGGACGGCGGAATGGAGAATATTGTTTACTGGGGACAGGGTTTTAGTTTTGCTAGATGAACGATTTCTAGAGAGAGGCACTTCACAGCGATGTGCGCAGTTACTAATCTGAGTCAATTCTCCTCTTTCTTTTATTATTATTTGCTATAACGTCTGTCTTAACCCAGTAACATCTTTGTAACCTCCATTTTCAAGTATTTAGAAAAAAATAAGATAGATTTTAATGCAATCTCAACTTTCAGTCTGCTTTTGTCCCTTGGAGATAAAATGTAAATCTTAGAGACAGCATACAGTTGAACATTTTTTTTAAAAAAATCAGTAACCCTTCATAATCTTACAGATAAATTTAATCCATTTGCATTTATAGTACATTCGAAGCAACACTCCCAGTTATTTTGGGCACGTGCTTGGATTTAACAGATTTGCAGTTTTTTAAAGATCATCTTGCGTTATTTGAATGTCAATTTATCTTCTTTGGCATGGTTTTTTATTTTCTCTTTCCACTTGCCTTGTTTTTGAAATGAACATTAAGCCATGTCCCTTTAAAGCAAACCAGAAGACAGTCTCAGAAAAGTGACCTGTTTGTCCTAGGTTCACTGCAGTCCACACGGTGAGTGTCAGGTCCATGGAAAGCAGCCGAGTCTGGTCGGTACCGATCTAGTAGAAACAGCCCTACATTGCAGGGCACACGGGTCATCACAGACTTCCTGTTTTCATGGGGTGCAAGTTCCCTTGTGTTAGTGAACTTTTAGAGAAATTATTTCAGCAGCAGCTCCCTGACCAGGTGCTGGATCAAACAGCTTTGGACAGAAAGGTGGTGGTTCCAATCTAGTAGAA
The DNA here is from genome assembly GCA_006410675.1 of Oreotragus oreotragus. Classification (NCBI taxonomy): domain Eukaryota; kingdom Metazoa; phylum Chordata; class Mammalia; order Artiodactyla; family Bovidae; genus Oreotragus; species Oreotragus oreotragus. The sequence goes on from SJYX01005170.1 coordinate 294,586, forward strand.
ACAGCCCTACATTGCAGGGCACACGGGTCATCACAGACTTCCTGTTTTCATGGGGTGCAAGTTCCCTTGTGTTAGTGAACTTTTAGAGAAGTTATTTCAGCAGCAGCTCCCTGACCAGGTGCTGGATCCAACGGCTTTGGACAGAAAGGTGGTGGTTCCATCCTGGTAAAGGAAACTGCCAGAAAAGACATGGGAGCTGGCCAGACTGAGGTCCACAGCCTGGCTGTGTGAAAGCAGATGTCTGGAGTAGAGGCTCAAGAAAAAGTTTCATCAAATAGACTGGTCACCCAGCTTGGGGACCACAGGTAAACTTTAGTCTAAATTCACACCCGGAACCACGACCCCAGGGAGGGAACCCAGGGCGCCTCTCCTGGGACCTACTGAACCTTGATTCTCAACCTTGAATCAAGTCCCCGCTTGCTGAATGTGAGATGGGGAATCGATTACCGAATCTTCTTTTCCTCCATTGTGAATGGAGATAAATGTAGTACACACCTGATATATAGCTCTTTCATAGCTGAAAAGTAAAGGGCTACAGTTAATGCAAGTAAAAGAGACCGATCGATACCCCAGAGAACTTCATGAATCCTAGTTATCACTGTTACGAGGGTTCCTGACCGTGAGCAGGAAGGGATTCCAGGCGGGGCTGTCCCTGGTTCCGGGACTAGGGGGAGCTGATTTTCCACCGACCTGAGTGAGGCTGACCGGAAGCAGTGAGAACAGACTCTGTTCTCTTCATCAAAGATGTTCCCGAAGCTTCCTCGCTGCAGGGCATGCCTCCCACACTGCTTCTCACCCAGTTCTTTCAAGAAATAGCTTCTCAGTAATCAAAGGGAGAGGGGAAAAAAAGCGCTGCTCAAGAATGCTTTGCTCAGAAACTCTGGGGTGTCTTCTCCTCCTTTCCCTAAATTCCTCCTGCTTTCACTTAAACCAAAGGATTTTGTTTCCAGACACTTTTTAACTTTAGGTTTTTCCCATCTGACTCAGTTTCTTGGGAAAGTTCCTCACCTGGTCTTTCAAAGAGGATGACACTGACCTTTAGATCTCTTTGATTTTAAGATGAACAGAAATCAGCAGAAAGGGGAAAAAAAAAAAAATACCGCACATCCATCTGACCCTGACAGCCCAGGGACTGCCTCTGGCTTGGCTGTTTGAATAACCTCTGGGCATCTGATCCACCCCCAGAGCGTAAGTTTGAACGCTAGAACAAATATTTGTCCTGTTTGGAGCAAAGTTTGCGAGCTCTCTTCTCTTTTCTTCTTTTTAAAGCCCAACTGTACTGCTCTGCTGTCCCTGTCTGATCGTGGTTCAGGGGACACGGGGCTCCTCCCCAGACCCCCGCCTGAGAGCTGGGCAGAGGCACCCGGCGCAATGAAGGGGCTCACGTGCTTTTTCCTCTGCTTCTTCCTTTCTGAATCGAGAGGCTTTGAAATCCCCACCAATGGACTTTCAGAAGTAAGTACTTCCAGAAGACTCCTTGCTGTAGGCCCCCCGTGTTAGTTTCGTAGAGAGTCACTCAGTCGTGTCTGACTCTTTGTGACCCCGTGGACCGTGGCCCACCAGCCTCCTGTGTTCATGGGATTCTCCAGGCAAGAATCCTGGAGTGGGTAGCCATTCCCTTCTCCAGGGGATTTTCCCGACCCAGGGATTGAACCTGGGTCTCCTGCATTGCAGGTGAATTCTTTACCATCTGAGCCACCAGGGAAGCCTGTTACCTGTTGCTGTTCAAGGACTGTATCCTGCGAGGGTTAGAAATTTATGATAAAGTTCATCTGAGTAGAAGTGTTCACTGTTGAAATTACTCAAATGTGTATTTACCCTTTAAAGCATTGATGGGCTTTTCATGAGAATTGAGTTCATGGGCTGGCCCCATAGTGTAGCATTTATGGAGTACAGTTGCCCCTCCCTATCTCAGAAATTGGGGATATTAATTGATCTTGATCCAAAGGATGGTTATAAGATTTAAGTGACATTTGTAAACTACCCAGCACAATGCGAACCTGAGCAAGAACTTGATAATTATTAGCTCTCATAACTATTATTATGAAATACCATTGTTACTCTTTTATGTAAGAGTATGAGAAAAGTCATTTTCAAAGCACTCTGGTTGAGGGACTTCCCCGAATCACTGGAAAAGACCTGATGCTGGGAAAGATTGAAGGCAAAAGGAGAGAGGGGCAGCAGAGGATGAGATGGTTGGATGGCACGACTGACTCAATGGACATAAATTTGAGCAAGCTCTAGGAGAGAGTAAAAGACAGGGGAGCCTGGTGTGCTGCAGTCCGTGCAGTTGCAAAGAGTCGGACATGACTTAGTGACTGAACAACACCAAATAGCTGATGATCCAGTGGCTAAGATTCCAAGCTCCCAACGCACGGGCCCTGGGTTCAGTCCCTGGTCAGGGGACTAGATCGTGCATGCTGCAACTAAGACCCAGCACAGCCAACTGCTGTGTGTCATACCTAAGTGAACAGTGATTTCCAAGTTAAGGGCATTTAATGTTCCTGCTAAAGGGGAAGATGGATGACGCAGCAGGCAGAGTATAGGAATTATTCCCAAGGAGCTCAAGGTTTTCCCTTCAGACCCTTGATCATCCTCAGCATGATGAAAGTCTTGGACTGAAAGTCATAGAAGAGCTATTCTGATACTAGAAAAGCCACACGCATTCTGGGAATATCCTGGAAGATGCAGCGGCTTGTGATACTTACAGGGTGGATTATGTACACAGATGCCAAAGAAGAAGATGGCATATGTGCAAGAAAAAAAAAATCACTGTCTGCCTAGAAATTATCATATTTTCTAACACTTTAGAAACCACCAGAGTGTGTTGGAAGCCTCACTGAAGGAGCCAGGAATTGGAGGCAAGATTTCCAAAGGTGCTTGTGCTTTTTCAGTCACTTACTGGTATTCCTTTCATATCGACATTTCTAACATCTTATTAGACACTTCTGGCTATGCAACTCTTCCCCCAGGTACCTCCCTGTCATCTTCAAGCAAAGTGAAAAATGAATTCCTATATCCACCAAGTTTGGAGATACGAACTCCTAGCTACTCACCTCTGAGATATAACCAGCAAACACACAGATTAAAGAAATCGTTGTACCAGGCAGAGAAAACAACTTTTGGTTACAAAGGGAAAAGGGGAGAGGGATAAATTAGGGGTTGGGGATTAACAGATCCACACTATGTATAAAATACCCAACAAGGACCTACTGTATAGCACAAGAACTACATTCAACACATTGTAATATTCAGCCTATAATCAGAGAAGGCAATGGCACCCCACTCCAGTACTCTTGCCTGGAAAATCCCATGGGCGGAGGAGCCTGGTGGGCTGCAGTCCATGGGGTCGCGAAGAGTCTGACACGACTGAGCGACTTCACTTTCACTTTTCACTTTCATGCACTGGAGAGGGAAATGGCAACCCTCTCCAGTGTTCTTGCCTGGAGAACCCCAGGGATGGGGGAGCCTGGTGGGCTGCCGTCTATGGGGTCGCACAGGGTCAGACATGACTGAAGCGACTTAGCAACAGCAGCAACCTATAATGGGAAAGAATCTGAAAAAGAGTAGATATATGTGTGGATATATAACTGAATCACTGTTGCACACTGGAAACATTGTAAATCAGCTATTAAAAAAAAAGACATATGAAAAAATAAGATTGCACAGAAATATAGAAAACAAGACAAAATAATATATTAAGTACTTTTTGCCTGTCACCAGCTGCCTTTTTTTCACTGAAGGAAATAAACATCCTGATTTGTTTTAAGTTTGCAGACTATGGAGACCATGTGGAGCTGGCTCCAGGCAAATTCCAGTTTGTGCCAGAGAATCGGAGGAGTCAGGTACAGTAAACCTCAGTTCCGAAAGGGAAAATAAGTGCAAGAGATCATGAATGGGAAAATAAGAAAAGCACTGAGATGCTTTTTGCTACATTTTCTCAAGAGCTTGTTTTTCTTAGCAGCAAAGAGTGCAGTAGTAGTATACTCGGGAGAAACCCAGTTCAGCTGAAATGAAGGGAAATCTCCGCGTGACTGTCTGTCTCTGAACGCAGTGGTCATGTTGCTCGCTTAAACCATACGTGGCTACGTGTTTTCTTCAAAGCTTAAGATTTTGGGATGGTTTTACTGTCATATATGGAAGAATTTCCTCCTAGGAGGACATTTTTTGTGGCTTCCTCGTGGGGCCACACATGCTCCCCCACTGGTCACCGTGTCTTGGGGAGCCGCTCAGCGAGCACAGGGAACCTAGCCACTCTGAAGGCCGTCTCCAGTTGTTAAGATTGCTCCTTCCAGTGCAGGGAGTGTGGGCTCCATCCCTGGTCCAGGAGCTAAGACCCCCCATGGCTTGTGGCCAAAAACCAAAACATAATACAGAAGAGTATTATAACACATTCAGTAAAGACTTTAAAAGTGGTCCACATCAAAAAGATTTAAGAGAAAGGAAACCCCATTGGTAAATCCTCATGTCAGGGTCTTCATCTAAAAGACAAAACTTAAAGAGCTGTTGAGAATTGCATTCAAAGATCTGAAAAAGACCCATGGACATAGAAAACAAACTCACAGTTACCAAAGAGAAAAGGGGGAGGGATGAGTTAGGAGGTTGGGATTAACAGATACACACTACTGAATATAAAATAGAGAGCCGGGAATTCCCTGGCTGTCTGCTGGTTAGGACTCTGTTCTTCCACTGCAGAGGGCACAGGTTCAGTCCCTTGTTGGGGAACTAAGATCCTGGAAGCCATGCAGCATGGCCAGAAAAGAAAATAGCTAGCCAACGAAGGCTCATATAGCACAGAGAAATACGCTCAGTGTTCTGTGATAACCTGTAAGGGAAGTAACCTGACAAAAGACAGATACGTAGAAATGACTGCATCGCTTTGCTGTACATCTGAAACTAACATAACACTGTAAATCAACCTTGCTTCAGTTAAAAAAAAAAAGTCTAAAAGAAGGCAGCGGTTCACCTTATTACGTCATGTAACACTCCTGAAAATTTCAGCTCACCCCAAAGCAGGCAAGCTAAGCTCTGCTAACCCACATCTGAATTATTACTTTAAAATCCATCTGACATTAAACGCTCACCCATCACTCTAAAGCCAGCCCGCTTTCCATGCCGCAGGACAGTCATTCATGTGGATAAATCTGTAGCATGGCAGTTAGAATACAGGATTTCCCATCTGCCAATTACCATGTTTAACTCAGGGGCTACGCCAAGGAGAAGACGCATGCATTTCAGCTCCCGCGTTGCTGCGTCTAATGGAAGAGGCAGACATGCTTTCCCACTGTCTGGGTTTGAAGGAAGGAATTTTGCTGCTATGAAAACACTCAGACAAACAGATGTTATTATTTGAATTAATGAGGTGGTTTTTACAGGACAAAGGTGATCTGTGCTACTCAGCATGAGCTCAGTTGAATATTTTCATTTAAAAACATTGGTTTTAACATTGTATCAGAGAATGATGGGCATGCCACCAAAAGACAGCCGAGACACTGAGACACTTACTCACAGCAGCACCCCAGGGGGAAACTAGCATTCAAGAATATTTGATAGTTATGTCTCGATTCCAGTAAATGAATCAGAGCTCAGTATGGAAGGAGAAAATATTTCTGGACTGAGAGAAAACAGTTTTTGTCCTCAAGGTAGAAAGCAACACACTTCTGAAGAATGATGTTATCTAACTTCCTTTCACAGAGAAGTATCTCTGGAGAATCTGGAGAAAGGATGGTAAGTGTACTTTGATTCTGTTAAAAATTGATGTCTGAATGACTTTTCTGTTACCTATTATCAAGAAATCAATACGGCTGCCTTTTTTGTCTTCTGCACCAAGAGCGTTTACCTGGCTTTCGAAATACCTGTTTGCCCAATTCTGTTTGGAAGTGTGTCTAAAATTCAGCATGAGAGGGTGGAGTGTGTAAGCAATCAGGAGAGATGTCCCCAGGAGCTGAAAATGTTCCTTCTCTTTACTTTGGCAAGTTTTGCCAACAGCACAGGTGTTTTGGTTTTTTGTTTGTTTTTGTTTTTATTTTTGAATATAAACTGTATATTGATTCCAATATAATGGCTTTGATTTAAAATAAGACACCTAACAGCTCTAGTGAGTGTGGAAAAGGCACTCTTAAACACGAAATGGCCCGATTCCCTGAGCCGTTTGGTGTATTGTAAGTCCCCTACATATAAACAAGTCCCGTTCCAAGAGTGAGTTTGTACGCCCAACAAAGTTAACCTAAGTACACAAGCAACACAATCAGCTACATGTGGCTGTACTGTCGTAGGTTTAGAATACCTTTCATACAAAGAATACATTAAAAAACTGACACAAAAAAATAAAGACCATTTTTAATTGGACAGCACAGTACCTTGCGGAGAAGGCAATGGCATCCCACTCCAGTACTCTTGCCTGGAAAATCCCATGGACGGAGGAGCCTGGTGGGCTGCAGTCCATGGGGTCGCTGACCCACTCGTGTTCTTGCCTGGAGAATCCCAGGGATGGCGAAGCCCAATGGGCTGCCGTCTGTGGGGTCGCACAGAGTCGGACACGACTGAAGTGACTTAGCAGCAGCAGCAGCAGCACAGTACCTTGAGAAGTACAGCAGTCCAGTGCAACTGCTGGCATACAGGGACTGGCATGGCATGAACAGGACAGAGGAGTTACAATGGAGGAGGGAGAGGGGATGGGAGACGGTAGGGCTGAAGGGCTGTCAGCAACAAGAGACAGAGGGCAAGCTGCGGTTTCACTCATGTCTGATGTTGATGGCGCACGCTCCAGTTCCTTGCTGGAACCAGATGCTTGTTCGCATCTTTGAAAATTTGCAGCTGCACCTCGAAGGTCTGTATGTATGTAGGGGCTTACTGTAGTTCCTCCTGTGGCAGGAAGACATCAAAAGGAGCGTTGTTTCCTTGGGTTCATGGTCTGAATGGACAGCAGCTGCGAGAAGCTCTGGGTTAAGGGGGAGGAAGGACAAACAGCTTAGCCTGGGTTTTATCTTTGCTTGAGGTGAGCTGGATGTTAACAAGTTGAAAGATTTAATCTTGGATGATGAAGTTTGGGGAAAATGACACCTAGTATTGAAGTAAGTAAAACACTTTGAAAAACAAAGCAGAAACCAGTAGGTCCCATCACTGCCGCAAGCCTGGCAGTTTAGAGGCACCTCCTAAAAGATGCATGTTTTCAGTGCTTTATCTTTGAGCATATGGATACTGGAACTGCCTTAAATCAATAGAGAAGGGTTGGGAACCAGGTCCAGAGTGCTGGACCAGTCACTGCATCAAAATGCTCCCTGCAAAATGTTCTGTTCTTCACTCATATCCATCAGCATTCTCATGCGTGCGTGCTAAGTTGCTTCAGTTGCGTCCAACTCTTTGTGACCCCATGGTCTGTAGCCCGTCAGGCTCCTCTGTTCACAGGATTCTCCAGGCAAGAGTACTGGAGTGGGTAGCCATTCTCTTCTCCAGGAGATCTTCCCGACCCAGATAGAACCTGGGTCTCCCACACTGCAGGCAGGTTCTTTACCGTCTGAGCCACCAGGGAAGCCTAGCTCTCCTGTTCAAACTATATCTCATAGTTTGTTTTGATTTGGGAAACAACAGGAGGACTGGGAAAAGGTGAAATTGCAATAGATGAGGTTCAAGAAGGTAGGTAGCAGTGTGGGGCTTTGGGGACCGCCTGTGTGTTCCACCCCACTGTACCCTAGGAAGTGCCTGGGTCCCCTTTCTACACTGCACAGCCGCATCCTTTCCTGCCCTCTGGCCCTGTATTCAGAGTTGTTTCCTGCACTTTCATAATCCAAACTTGCTTCCCCACAACCATTTCCTCCTCATAGTCTAACTTTCAGAATCATTGTTAATAGACTCACAGTGCTGGAGAGGCATCTCAAGATTTCTTAAAACAAGAGCGAGCTTCTGCCTGTAGGATATCCCAAGAATTTAGGAGAACGCTTAGTAAAAGCTGAGTTATATAGTTAATGATGCCTTAGAATTTTTTGTACTGTTATCATCAAATATGCAGTGAAGTTCTGTCATTTTTCTCCGAGTACAGTTGTCTTTTCTTGCCAATTTCAGGAAGATGTTGATCAAGTGACTCTTTATAGTTATAAAGTCCAGTCTACTATTACTTCTCGAGTGGCCAACACTGTTATCCAGACCAAAGTGGTGAACCACTCTCCACAGCCTCAAAATGTTGTGTTTGACGTGCAGATTCCCAAAGGAGCCTTCATCTCCAACTTCTCCATGTGAGTAACTCCCACTCAGAACCGGAAACTGGATATGCTCTGCTCACAGGATCAAACCCCTCTCAGAGTGCACCTTTAGTGCCTCAACTCTTCATGGCTCTATACCCAGCATCTTTGTTGTTGTTTAACTGCTAAGTTTTATCTGACTCTCTGCTACCCTATGGACTGTAGCCCACCAGGCTTCTTTGTCCATGGGATTTCCCAGGCAAGAATACTGGAGCAGGTCTGCCATTTCCTCCTCCAGGGGATCTTCCTGAACTAAGGACTGAACCCAAGTCTCCTGCATTGGCAGGCGAATTCTTTACCACGTAAAGCACCAGGGAAGCCCGGAGTGGACCCTGGTGGTCAGCAATTCCAGGGGTTCTCGCTTTCAGAGTTGTGGACCCACTGGACACTGAGTCATCTTGGGGTGGGACCCAATAATTTGCTTCTGTTCAGAGTAACAGAATTTGCAAAGGATTTTTCTTTTCTAACGAGTGAAAACATCCTTAAGGCTGTCTCTATGGCAGTAATCTCCCACTTCCTTAGGGAGAGGCCATATGTTCGATTTTGCTTCAAAAACTCTAATCAAAAACTGTTCTGACTAATCATTGTTCGGACAGATTAGGTGACAGCAAGCGAAGAGGAAGGTAGGGAGAGACAGAGATGACAAGAGAGGACAGAGTCCCCCCGGGGAGATGTTAGAAAGAGGAACACAAACTTGGCAGGGATTGAGCAGCACTTTTCTCCATCTTTCTTTGCTCTTTTCCACCTTTGAAGGGTGGAAGGATCTTGAAGGATCCTTAATACATGGAAGAATGATCCTACGAACCACATGTCAGCCAGATAGCAAGTTTACCAATCACAGCCCTAGGCACACTTGTCATTCCAAAGGGATGCACAGGAGAACAGCCCTTAGTCCAAAGGGTAAACCTGGAAAATGAAGAAACAGTTTTTGAAATTTTGCCTTGGAGTATAGTTGACCTGCAATGTTGTGTTAGTTTCAGGTGTACAGCAAAGTGATCCAGTTACACAACTATATATGTCCATCCTTTTGCAGATCCTTCCCCATGTAGGTTATTACAGAACACTGAGTAAAGTTCCCCGTGCTATACAGTAGGTCACTGTAATTTACTTTATACACAGTGGTGTGTGCGTGTTAATCCCAAACTCCTAATCTACCACTTCCCTTTCACATTTCCCCTTTGGTAACCATATGTTTCGGGGAAGGCAATGGCACCCCTCCCCAGTACTCTTGCCTGGAAAATCCAATGGACGGAGTAGCCTGGTGGGCTGCAGTCCATGGGGTCGCTAACAGTCGGACAGACTGAGCGACTTCACTTTCACTTTTCTCTTTCATGCATTGGAGAAGGAAATGGCAACCCACTCCAGTATTCTTGCCTGGAGAATCCCAGGGATGGGGGAGCCTGGTGGGCTGCCGTCTATGGGGTCACACAGAGTCGAACACGGCTGAAGCGACTTAGCAGCAGCAGCAGCAGCAGCAGCAACCATATGTTTGTTTTCAAAGTTTGTTTCTGTTTTGTAAATAAGTTCATTTGTATCAATTTGGGGGGATTCCACATATAAGTAATATTATGTGACGTCTGTGTTTCTCTGACTAACTTCACTTAGTTTGATGATTGCTGAGTCCATCCATATTGCTGCAAATGGCATTATTCCACTCTTTTTTATGGCCGAGTACTCTTCCAGTGTGTATATGCACCACATCTTTATGCATTCCTCTGTTGGTGGACACTTAAGTTGCTTCCATGTCGTGGCTGTTGTAAATAGTGCTGCTCTGAACGCCGGGGAAGAAGCATCTTAAACACAAGTAACAAGATGGGAGAGAAAGCTTCTAGTACAGGAGCCTACCTCATCTATCTTAATCACACTACCAGATAAAGAAACTCCTTTTATGAAACCTGCAAATGTCTCTCTACCTGAAGGTTCCTTCCAGGTGCAAAATGATAAATCATTCATTAAGTCCACCCGGTTGGGTTATTGGCTTGCTTGTTCATTGTGCTTCTATTCAGACCAACTGTGGGCCTTCTGTCATTTTTTAGGACTGTGGATGGCACAACTTTTACTAGTTCTATTAAGGAGAAAACCGTGGGCCGAGCCCTCTATGCGCAGGCGAGAGCGAAAGGCAAGACGGCAGGACTGGTGAGGTAAGGGCAGGGTCCCCATCCATTGCTGCCTGTGCTCAAGCCCATTCCCTGCACGGCAAGCCAGCCCCCAGGAAGGCAGAGAAGCTCGTCCTCTGCTAGGTCGCTTCTTTGTGGTACTTCCCTGATCCCACATGATCCGATTACCCACAATCTCACCTTGCTTGTTTACCATTTAATTTTTTTTACAAATTGCTGACTGTTTCTCCTAAGGCTCAAATCACCGTCATTTGACAACTCTGCTGTTTTCTCTTTAAAACCATAAACACTTCAAGATGAGTGATCACGTTGGACTTGGTGCATATGGGAGTAAATAAGGCATTAGTGCTGGAAATACATATTCAACTTGAAATAATAGATGTCTTCTTTATGAAAGCTTTTAAAAATGTAAAGAATCCCTAGAATGAGTCTTAGCAGCAGTAGGGGAAATGTGTGCTGTCCTTCAGATCATCTAAACTGGGATTGAGTTCTGACCCTACAACTGACTCCCATGTGATCTCAAGAGAGTTACTTACCCTTTATGAACCTCATTTGTCATCACTTGCTAAATGAAGGTCTTGGTGTCCATCTTTTAGAGCGGCTATAATAGCAGTGAAATGTGTCAAGTTCCTGGCAGGTAATAGGGGATCAATAACCAGTAGCTCTTTGCAGCTGACACTCAGATCTATAAGAAGCTCTGCAAGAAAAACATCAGGTAGGGCAGGGGAGGGGAATTCCAGGCTAGTGGAAGGAAATCGATCTAGTAGTTGCCATTATCTCTACTGGACCTACTGTTCGTTCTCCTAAGCAATGAGCAGGTGGCTAGCCCAGGGCAGCCTGGACGCCCTCTGCGTAGATTCTACATGTGATGACTTATGTGGGTGGGCTCGCTTCTTTAGGAGCAGAGCCCTGGATATGGAGGACTTCAAAACCGAAGTGAGCATCGCCCCCGGAGCAAAGGTGCAGTTTGAACTTCATTACCAGGAAGTGAAGTGGAGGAAGCTGGGGTCCTACGAGCACAGACTCCACCTGAAGCCAGGACGACTGGCCAAGCACCTGGAGGTGAGCCCCCCCCGCCTCGAGCTGGGTCCCCACCTGTGCTTTCTGTTCATCTTCTCTTCGTGGTGTTCCACGCTACCTGACACTGCAGGACAGGGTGGTGTGTGGAAATTGACTCTGGGTTTGGAGTAAAGAAGTGCCGCTTCCTAACACATTTCAAGGCTAGCTCATCTCCTTATTTGCTGTGTCAATTTCCTGTGGCTGCTGTAGCAAATGATTGCACACAGGGGGATTATGACAGCAGAGATGTCTTCTTACACAGTTCTGGGGCTGTGGACTGAAGTCAAGGTGTTGGCAGGGCTCTTGGGGAGGGTCTGTCCCTTGCTGCTTCTGTGGTCTGGAAGCGGCTGGCATTCCTCGACTTGTGGCCTCGTGCCCATCATTCTGACCTATGTCTCCCTGATTATATCACCTCCTCTGATGAATGTCTCAAATCTCCCTCTGCTCTCGTAAGAATATTTGTCATTGGATTTCAGGCCCACTGGGTAGTTCAGGATGATCACATCTCAAGATCCTTTACTGTATCCGCAAAGATCCTTTTTTCCAAATCAGGTAGCAGTTTCAGCTTCCAAAGATTTAATGTAGACATGCCTTTGGTGGGGGGTGGGGGTGGGGGGACCATTCAACCCTCTACACTGACCTTCCAACTAATGCTGATCCTCAATTTTGTCATCTGTAAAGAGTACCATCTTAGATTCCTTGGTTCTAAGTGCAATGAACTTATGGAAATAAGTGGCTAATAATAGGAGGTCAGCACCCCAACTCTCATCACCTAGAGAGCAGTGCCTGTGCAGGGCAACTTGAACTTGCTTCTGCTGTAGTCTTCACCTCTTGCCTTGAGAACTGAGCTGCTCTTTTCTCGGCTCTAAACTTGTTAACATCATGTGAACGTTTGTGTAGGAGGCAGAGGAGGGCTGGCTGGAAGAAACCCAGGGAAGAACACAATTCACAATTCACCTGGTCTCTGTTTGACACAGATGAGGGTGAAGCAGACAGATTGTAAATTGTCCGTAGACAAGGAAGATTCAAAGGGATGAATGGATCATGTAAATTTATCTTATAAATCAGAATGGGATGGAGTAGAAGAAGGAGAATTAAATTCCAGAGAAATGAAGCAATAGAAAGGTAGCACTGAGTTGCCCAGAGGGTCTTTCAGCCTCTGTGGTGAGATGCATCATATCACAGGATTGAAAGAACTTGCAGAAGGGATGGTGGAGCCATGCTGGGTCATCTTTGGGAGGTCCTGGGAGGAAAAGAGCAGCAGAGGACTTAGACTTGACAATCGTACTTCTTGCTCAAAAAGTCTTGAAAGATGTTTGAATGCTTTAAGTAACTTTCCCACTTCTAGGTAGATGTGTGGATTATTGAACCTCAAGGACTAAGATCTCTTCATGTTCTGGACACATTTGATGGGCATTTTGATGGCGTTCCTGTTATATCTAAAGGACAGCAGAAGGTACCACAAGCAGTGATGTGACAGCGTCTGAGTGGCCACTGGTTCGCGGGTTTTCCCCTCCCTCTCTGCTCTAGGGGATGGAAGAGTTGTCAGGCGCTGAACTCAGGGAACTCAGGAACTGTGATCCCTGAGCAAAGTCTCGGGCCTCCCACAGGACATACAGAACAAAACCAATTGCTTCATTGCATTGTGACCAGTGTCTGTCCATTTTGAAGCCCATTTCCCCCAAGTGACCCACTGGACTGGTAGCTAAAAGACAGTCTTCACATAATATATACAGAATGTTCCTTAATCACTGCAAGAGATACTCAGCTTAATTCTCTCTGCCTTAATGGCCAATAGTAACCACCTTCGGAGGGGTCAAAGTCCTCTAAGAACTTTTTGCCAACTCTTTCTAGAGCTGGTGGCCATTTCTTCCATGGCATGGGGGTGAGGGGGAGGGAGGAATTATTCGAATCTCTTATAAAGGACTGAAGCCTGGCCAACAGCACTGAAGGCTGCTAGATGCGCCTCTGATAGGACCACTGATGCTGCTTGGGTGCAGAGTGGCCCTGGACCTTCCCCTGTGTGCATGAGAAGGTGTTCCCCCCGGACAGGGAGGGGGAAGAGGCCGGGGTCTGACACCATTGCTCCTTCCAGGCACACGTTGCCTTTAAGCCCACGGTGGCACAACAGAGAAAATGCCTCAACTGCTCAGAGACGATGGTCGATGGCGAGCTGGTGGTGATGTATGATGTGAACAGAGAGGAGAAGGTTGGGGAACTTCAGGTGGGTACAAACAATTCTCAGAGGCCAGCACTGCCTGAGCCAAAGATCTGTTTCTTGTTGAATAAGCCCCCAGGGAAATGCCCTGGGAGGTAAACTGCGGAGAGGCTGGGCCCTTTCAGAAAAGGACAGAGCGGGCGCAGGAAGAAGGGAGAGATGGACGTAGCCAAGCCTCTGTTCTCTTCTTTACAACCATCATGCCTCTTGCTCCCCTCTCAGTCCCCAGACCCTCATCCTCCTCCATGCCAAACACTGGTAATGGTTTCGCTTACAAATATGTCCTGTTTTTCAGGTATTTAATGGATATTTTGTCCACTTCTTTGCTCCTGAGAACATGGACCCAATTCCCAAAAACATCCTGTTTGTCATCGACGTTAGTGGCTCAATGTGGGGAATTAAAATGAAACAGGTGAGTAGCCCTGGGTTGCAGTGGTACCCAGGACTCCATGCCTCCTCTGATCGCCTCGTGATGGTGCAGTTGTTCGAGATCCCTTCCCCCTAGAGCTTGCCTTGGTTCAGGCTGCTCACCAAGGAACCGAGAGAGGCTGGGTGACTTCTGAACGGGAGAGATTTATTTCAAAACTCGCCCTTTGAAAAATTCCGCCTTCATATAACCTCTTCTCACTCTGCTTCTGCTTCATGTCCCTTTTGTTCTCCGGCATGACATTGTAGACTAACATCTTACCCTTGGGCATGAATAACTTTGAAAACGTTTGGTGCAGTTTTTCTAATTATGCTGTAACTCCTTGAGGGTGATCATTCCGTCTCTTGTCTTCCCAGTTTGGAGTTCCGCATAGGCTCCGTCAGTGTTAATGGTGTAGGTGCATTTGCAAACAAGGACATTCCTAGTCCACCCATTCAACTAGTGTGAACCAGCCAGTGAATCTCTGTTCAGTCAACAATCACTTAGGACCACCCGAGTGTTCACTGCTGTTCTAGGATCCAAAAGACGGAAAAGGCTTGGCCCTGCCTGCCTATCACCAGGTTCTCAGCAGTGCACTTGTGACATTGGGGGCTGATGAATCCATGTCGTGGGGGCCACACTGTACGTTGTAGGATGTTTAGCAACATCTATTCACTAGATGCCATGGAGCTCATCCTCCTGGTCATGACAGTCAAAGATGTCTACAGAGGGCTTCCCTGGTGGTCCAGTGGCTAAAAATGGCTAAGAATCGGCCTTGCAGTGCAGGAGACATGGGTTCGATCCCTGATCTGGGAAGATCCCACGTGCCGCGAGGCAACTAAGCCTATCATTCCGTCTCTTGTCTTCCCAGTTTGGAGTTCCGCATAGGCTCCGTCAGTGTTAATGGTGTAGGTGCATTTGCAAACAAGGACATTCCTAGTCCACCCATTCAACTAGTGTGAACCAGCCAGTGAATCTCTGTTCAGTCAACAATCACTTAGGACCACCCGAGTGTTCACTGCTGTTCTAGGATCCAAAAGACGGAAAAGGCTTGGCCCTGCCTGCCTATCACCAGGTTCTCAGCAGTGCACTTGTGACATTGGGGGCTGATGAATCCATGTCGTGGGGGCCACACTGTACGTTGTAGGATGTTTAGCAACATCTATTCACTAGATGCCATGGAGCTCATCCTCCTGGTCATGACAGTCAAAGATGTCTACAGAGGGCTTCCCTGGTGGTCCAGTGGCTAAAAATGGCTAAGAATCGGCCTTGCAGTGCAGGAGACATGGGTTCGATCCCTGATCTGGGAAGATCCCACGTGCCGCGAGGCAACTAAGCCTGCGCACAGCAACAAAGGCACAGCATGGCCAAAAACAAATAAACAAAATTCAAAGTAAAAAAAAAAAAAAGAATGAGAAAGGTGGTGGTCTTCTCCCCCTCCACATTTACAAAAGTGTCTTCAGACATTGTCAAATGTCCCCTGGGGAGAAAATTATCCTCATTTGAGAACCACTGCCCGAATACAACAGTTTTATTTCTTCCTTGCTTCCCTCATTTAACAAGTATTTATTAAGCACCTGTCTTGTGTCAGGCACTTAGTTCATCACTGAAGTTTGAGATAACTGTTACACACCCAGTGGACATGAAACATCAAGCAGGCTATTGGCTCTCTAAGTCTGGTGTTCAGAAGTGAGGTATTGAGTGAGGAGCACTTAGGAGCCACCAGTGTATAGAAGGTACTCATAACAATGAGACCAGGTGAGAACATCAAGGAGGAAGTCTAGATAAGAGAAGAATACAGAGAGTGAAACTTACACTATCCCAGAAACTAGAATAATTTGGGGAGAAGAGGAGGAATCAGCAAAGAAGACCACGCCAGCAACTCTCCTTGAGGCCCAGGGGCTAAGACTCCGTGCTCCCTGTACAGGTGGCTGGGCTTTGATCCCTGGTCAGGGAACGCTGCAACTAAAGACCCCACATGCTGCAATGAAGACCTAACGTTCCATGTGCTGCAACTAATACTCAGTGCAGCCGAAATAAATATATACATTTAAAAAAAGAAAAAGCAGCCAATGAGAGGAGAAAACCAAGAGCGGCTGAGGCTCTGGAAGAAGATGAGGAAGTTTTATGAGGACAGTGATGTGACCGGTTGGTCCAAATGCTGCTCAGATTGGGTCTGATGAGATGAGAAGAGTCCATTGGATTTAGCAGCAGCCTTGATGAGCATAGTTTCAGTAGAGGGATGATGGTGAAAACCTGAACGGAGCAGGCTTCAGAGAGAACAGGAAAAGATTTGGAGACAGTGTGCTTACAATTCTTTTGAGGAATTTTATTGCAAAGGGAAACTGAGAAATGGGGGAAACGGGTACATTCAAGGTTTCTAAAGGCATGAGAAATGACAGCGTTATTATATGTATGGAGATGTACCAATAAAGTGAAATGTATGATGCAGGAGAGGTAAGAGGACAGATGCCAGAGCCATGCCTTTCAGTAGCCGAGAGAGAGCCCAACCTAGGTCACCAGCGGATGGATTTGCATTAGGCAGAAATGCTTCTCCCAGTTCTGCATTACCAGGCATCAGGGAAAAGTGTATGGGCACAAATCCTGGCAGGGGGGAGGTTTATGGTGGCAGGGGTTGTAGAAATCTCCTGATGACTTCCATTTCTCAGTGAAATAGGATTCCAGGTCATCAGCTGAGACAGGAAGAGGGAGGTGTTGGTGGTTTGAAGATGAGAAGCAGGAATTAATGCATGAGAAGGCTGAGTAGAGGGACTTGAGAAATACAATTGATTTTCAGGTACCACAAATGGGACATCTGAAGCTCAGGATTCTCAGTGTAAAGTCAGGCTGGTGAGACTGGTCATGCATGACAAAACAAGACGGTAAAACTTTCAGTATCAAAATGCAGACAATACATGTTCGGACGGAAAAGGAGAGTGTTAGATCCGTGTTGACAGAGGTGGCTTTATGAGGTTTGTGGGAGAACTATAGCTCAAGACAGTGCTTAAAATGATGAATGATTGAGCTTCCTCATTTCTTCTTAGGTTTAGAGAGTATGTAGTAAGACCCTTCTCCATTCTCTCTCGAAATAGACGGTGGAAGCAATGAAGACCATTTTGGATGACCTGCGAACTGAAGATCATTTCTCCGTGGTTGATTTCAACCACAATGTTCGAACCTGGAGAAATGATTTAGTCTCAGCTACTAAAACACAGGTTGGAGATGCCAAGAATTACATTGAGAAAATCCAGCCTAGTGGAGGTGAGTGGGTTTAGCCTAAAGCCCAGTGAGAAACTCCCACAGGATTCAGCGGAGTCCTGAGAAATATGAGAATCACTTGAGAAATATGACTCCTTACCCCAGTGGTCTTTGCCTTAATAATACATTTATTATTAAACAGTGCATACTAAGTTCGTGGTGAAAGCATAACGCATACCCCATCCCACACATATTTTTAACCATTCTGTCCTCAGAAAACGATGTCAATAAGTGACACTAGCTTTCTTATGACTCACACAGTAAGAGAAGGACAAATATCGTGTGATATCACTAAAATCTGACATAAATGAACTTACCTGCGAAACGGATTCAGACACAGAGAAGAGACTTGTGATTGCCCGGGGGGCAGGGATGGATTGAGAGTTTGACATTAACAGATGCAAACTGTTATCTATAGAATGGATAAACAACAAGGCCTGTTGTATAGCACAGGGGACTATATTCAATATCCTGTGATAAGCCGTAATGGAAAAGAACACAAAAAAGAATGCATATTACATATATATATATAAAACTGAATTACTTTGCTCTACAGCAGAAATTAACACAACATTGTATGTCAACTAAACTTCAATTTGAAAAAGGGGAAAAAACACATAGAATAACACAGAATTGTCTGAACAGTATCCAAGTATATCAGCAAGGCTGAATAGGCAACTTCAGGTTGGTGGTTAACAAAATCACTAGTGCTTTGAAAGGGTTACTTCATCTCTAGGGGAAGGCAACGGCACCCCACCCCAGTACTCTTGCCTGGAAAATCCAATGGACGGAGTAGCCTGGTGGGCTGCAGTCCATGGGGTCGCTAACAGTCGGACAGACTGAGCGACTTCACTTTCACTTTTCTCTTTCATGCATGGGAGAAGGAAATGGCAACCCACTCCAGTATTCTTGCCTGGAGAATCCCAGGGATGGGGGAGCCTGGTGGGCTGCCGTCTATGGGGTCACACAGAGTCGGACACGACTGAAGTGACTTAGCAGCAGCAAGGGAACTATTTACTATTAATACAAAGTGAATATTTTACTCCACTGGGGGATCTGGACCAGCCTGGGTAAAATTTAGAAAGCAGTCGAATGATTTGGATACTGAATGAACTACATGTGAGTCATCACCAGACAGATGAACCTGGGCTCAAGACATGGTTGTTTCTGTGGAAAATCAGAGTATGTAACGGAACAGCACGTTCTCTGGCTTCCCCAGGCACAAATATCAACGAAGCCCTGCTGCGAGCCATCTTTATTTTGAATGAAGCCAACAGCTTGGGAATGTTGGACCCCAACTCTGTCTCGCTGATCATCTTGGTGTCTGATGGGGACCCGACAGTAGGTGAGCACCCCTTCCATTTTTAGTGACACATATTTTTCCTGTTGTTTCTTGGGAACGTGATTGGCTTAAAATGGGAATTTGAATGGCATTTGCCTGAGTGTCTAAACCAGCTTGGACTTCCCAAGTGGCACAGTGGTATAGAATCCGCCTGTCAGTTCAGGAGATGCAAGAGACACAAGTTCAGTCACTGGGTAGGGAAGATCCCCTGGATCAGGAAATGGCAAACCCACTCTGCTGTTCTTGCCTGGGAAATCCCATGGGCAGAGGAGGCTGGCGGGCTCGGACGCAGCTTAGCCAATGAGCATACAGACAGCACTAAACCAGTTTAGACCCATGCTTCCTAAAAGAAGAGTTTGTTTGACCCTGAAACACTCACTGTGCTTAAAACAGCCTCTAGATGTTTGGGAGGGGGATGCTGAATGCCTCAGCTTCACCTCCACAAGGGGAAACTTGCATTTGAATTTGAGTCTATGCTATGAGGATTGCTGATACATACTAGTGCAGTGTCTTATCTCCTCAATGTAACTACGTTGAAGCATAAGTGCATTTTTAATTGGGACGAATTTTGCCAAACCACCTTCTGGATGTTGCCAAAACTTTGTGCCATTGCCTCCTCATTCCTTTCCTTCCTGGACATCAACTTTAGGTGAACTTAAATTGTCAAAAATCCAGAAGAATGTGAAGCAGAACATACGAGACAACATCTCCTTGTTCAGTTTGGGGATAGGATTTGATGTGGACTATGACTTTTTGAAGAGACTCTCCAATGACAACCGTGGGATTGCACAGAGGATTTACGGAAACCAGGACACTTCTGTCCAACTCAAGGTGACTTTGTTTTCTGTGCCTTTTTTGGTCATTGTTCACTCGAAATCATTCAGCTAGCAATATGTGATGCCTAAAAGAAGATGGCTGAACTCAAGTAAAAATTGTAATTGTTTTAGTTATGCTAGTGTTCAGTCCCTTTCTCATGCACCCCACCCCCACTTGTATATCTGCAGTCACCGTGAGATGAGAGGCAGTAGTTGACGGGTACAAAGGTCCCTAGTCCCTGAACAGGTCTTGGGAAGCACCATCAAAGTCTCCTGAACCTCTCCAGTCCCACTACTTGTCATGGGAACTGTCCTTCCTTGCAAGTACCTCGGCACTGGGACTTCCCTGGTAGTCCAGGGCCTACGACTCTGTGCTTCCAATGAAAGGGGTGCAAGTTCAGCCCCTCGTTGGGGAAATAACCTACACGCCAAAAAAAAAAATTTTTTTTTAAACGAAAAGTATATTGGGATTCTGAAAATCAACTTTTTTTAATGCAACACAAAGCAGACTATAGCCTGTTCGTTTCCTTAAATATAATGGATATGTATGCATCACTTGTTTGACTAAATGGACCAAGAAAAGATTAAGGAGAAGAAGAATATATTTTACCCTACCCTCTGTTGGGACCAAGTACCATGTATCAATAGGAGCTACTGTATATAAACCTGGGGACAGGTAAGAGAGAGGTTCTAATTTAGGGATATCCACCCAGATGACTTATCTTATTATGAGTGTCCATGAGCTTTTCATGCTCATCATAACAGAAAGAAAAAGTGCTAGGCTCTTAAACTCTTGTAATCTTCTTCACAAGCCCTGGTTGTCTCTATTTCAGTTCATGTAATAACTATGAGAATTTTCCAGAGCTTTCCACAGAGATCTTGAAAGAATACTAAGCACTTGAAGAATCTCAGAGAAAAGTGCTTTGGATTTGTAATGTGGTGTGAAAGTAATGATTTCTTTCTTTTTTTTTTAATGAATTGTAGAAATTCTACAACCAGGTCTCAACTCCCTTGCTCCGGAATGTTCAGTTTAACTATCCCCAAACGTCAGTCACAGACGTCACTCAGAACAGTTTCCATAACTATTTTGGAGGCTCAGAGATCGTGGTGGCTGGAAAAGTGGACCCTGAGAAACTGGGGCAGTTACAGAGCATTATCACTGCAACTTCGGTACTTTTGCTTTAATTCTAAAAATATTGTCTCCTGGGTACATCTGGTATGTTAACAGGCTGATAGCAGAATTCCGAGAGTTATATAGGTAGAATAAAAGCAAAAAGTGAAGGGGAAGTTCCTGAGAACACCTGTGCCATCTTCCCAACTATGGTGTAAATCCTTACCTTTTTCTTCTGAAACCCAAGCCCAGACCCCAGAGGTTGGCACTTACTTCCTCTTGTGTGTTCTTTTGGATTATTTTGCATCCCCCTGCAAATTGCCTGCTACCCTGACTCACTCACAGTAGGTCCTTTAGAAAATGTGAACTGCTTAACTACAATTCCACTCCCCTGGTGTCCTTCCATCATCCAGGCCAACGCAGAGTTAGTCTTGGAAACCCTGGCCGAGATGGATGGCTTGGAGGATTTTCTATCCAAGGACAAGCATGCAGACCCTGATTTCACCAAGAAATTGTGGGCCTATCTGACCATCAACCAACTTCTAGCCGAACGGTAAGAAGACCATATGACACAGGGATTTGCAAAAGGTTTGCTGAGGTTACTTAATGTCACAGACAGAAAGAGTTTGGAACCAAGAAAGGCAGCAAATTATTTCAGGGCTTGGAGTATTCATTTCCACTGGTTTCAAGCACTTTTGGGTCTTCCCAGATGGTACTAGTGGTAAAGAACTCACGTGCAAATGCAGGAGACATAAGAGACGTGGGTTCAATCTCTGGGTTGGCAGCCCACTCCAGTATTTTTGCCTGGAGAATCCCATGGACAGAGGAGCCTGGCAGGCTACAGTCAACGGGGTCACAAAGAGTCGGACACGACTAAAGTAACTTGGCATGTGTGTGTGCGAGCACTTTTAACTAAAGCTGGGTTCACTCTTTTTTTCTTGATGGATAACAAGCATACAGTAAAGCGTGTGATGTGCATGCATTTTGAATGTACAGTTTAATGAATTTTAACTACGTCACCAGTACTGGATCCAGCTCCAAAGCACTTCTTTCATCTCTGAAGTCTCCTTCATTCTTCTTCATGCTCCACACCTACCTCTCGCCTTGAGTAGAAATCACTCTTCTGGCATGTCACTATTAGTTGTCTATGACAAAAGTTCTTATAATGATACAAACTGTATTCTTTTGTTTCTGGCTTCTTGCACTCCATATGATGTCTGTGAGGTTCGTCCATCTCATTGCAGTGGGTATCATGAATTCATTTGCATTCACTCCTGAAAATAGTTAATGTCCAAAGAGAAATTTAAGGTGATGCAATTCTGATATCACCTAAGGACTTCCTATATGCATTCACTCCTGAAAATAGTTAATGTCCAAAGAGAAATTTAAGGTGATGCAGTTCTGATATCACCTAAGGACTTCCTATATGCATTCACTCCTGAAAATAGTTAATGTCCAAAGAGAAATTTAAGGTGATGCAGTTCTGATATCACCTAAGGACTTCCTATATGCATTCACTCCTGAAAATAGTTAATGTCCAAAGAGAAATTTAAGGTGATGCAGTTCTGATATCACCTAAGGACTTCCTATATGCATTCACTCCTGAAAATAGTTAATGTCCAAAGAGAAATTTAAGGTGATGCAGTTCTGATATCACCTAAGGACTTCCTATATGCATTCACTCCTGAAAATAGTTAATGTCCAAAGAGAAATTTAAGGTGATGCAGTTCTGATATCACCTAAGGACTTCCTATATGCATTCACTCCTGAAAATAGTTAATGTCCAAAGAGAAATTTAAGGTGATGCAGTTCTGATATCACCTAAGGACTTCCTATATGCATTCACTCCTGAAAATAGTTAATGTCCAAAGAGAAATTTAAGGTGATGCAGTTCTGATATCACCTAAGGACTTCCTATATGCATTCACTCCTGAAAATAGTTAATGTCCAAAGAGAAATTTAAGGTGATGCAGTTCTGATATCACCTAAGGACTTCCTATATGCATTCACTCCTGAAAATAGTTAATGTCCAAAGAGAAATTTAAGGTGATGCAGTTCTGATATCACCTAAGGACTTCCTATATGCATTCACTCCTGAAAATAGTTAATGTCCAAAGAGAAATTTAAGGTGATGCAGTTCTGATATCACCTAAGGACTTCCTATATGCATTCACTCCTGAAAATAGTTAATGTCCAAAGAGAAATTTAAGGTGATGCAGTTCTGATATCACCTAAGGACTTCCTATATGCATTCACTCCTGAAAATAGTTAATGTCCAAAGAGAAATTTAAGGTGATGCAGTTCTGATATCACCTAAGGACTTCCTATATGCATTCACTCCTGAAAATAGTTAATGTCCAAAGAGAAATTTAAGGTGATGCAGTTCTGATATCACCTAAGGACTTCCTATAGATACTGTTTCATCTCTGTCTTCTCAGCTGACTGGTATTTAAATGCCCAGTACAAAAACTATGTTTCTAGAGCAATATATGGTTCTTTGCCCACCATCAGGATTATGGGGTGGGGGTGGGGCCGGTCTTTGGAGAGGAACGTGACTGCTTCTCAGTCCCCTCCACCTATTTGACCAGATTCTTGGGAAGGGGGAGCAGACTGGTCTGAATGGAGTTGGGAAAAATGAAATTCAGTCTTATAACTATACTCAGAAAATCTGTGATGTCAGTAAGATTATAAAACAGACAAAAGATTGTAAGCTGTGGCTTTAGAGTGAGTGAGCAATGTCTCCTCCCCTTTACAAAGGCAACTGGGTAATTTAAAGATAGATAGCAAATTGGTGCTGAAGTTAAATACTGATTTTTTAAAAGAACAATCCCTTAAACAAATCAGTGGTTGTCAGCACGTGGGCAACAGGAAGGCTGCATGGGGGTTGGGAGGGTTAGGACAGTGAAACTCCTCTGCTTGACACTGTAATGATGGATACCTGTCCTTATACATTTGTCCAAACCCACAGAATGTACAGCACAAGCAGGAACCCTAATGTCAACAGTGGACTTTGGGTGACGATGACGTGTATTTGTAGATGTGTTGAGCTGACACATGTACCACTTCTAATGGGAGATGCTGAGAAGGGGGAGGCTGTCGGGTGAGGGAGGGGCAGGGAGTAAATATAAAATCTCTAAGTTCTGCTCAGTTTCACTGAGTATAAAACTGCTCTGAAAAAGTCTGTTTGGATGTGTGGTTACCAAGGGGGGTTGGGGGGTTGGGAGTTTGGGAGGTGGGGGCTAGCAGATGTAACCTGTTCCATATAGACGGGATAAACAACAAGGTCCTACTGTATGGCGCAGAGAACTATATTCAGGATCCTATAATAAACCATCATGGAAAAGAATATTAAAAAAATGTACATATATATGTATATTTGTATGTATAACTGAATCACTTTGCTGTACAGCAGAAACTAATGCAACATTGTAAAGCAATTACACACCAGTTAAAAAGCACATTAAAAAAGAATAAAAATAAATAATTTCCAGGAAACTAAAAAACAAACAAACAAACAATGACTGGCATAAGGACAAGTCTTGTTAATTAAAAAAAACATATATTTTTGTTGTAATTGCTAATTTAATGAGGAACACTCATAAAAATAAATTTGAGATCCATCAAACAAAAGAAAATAACAATGTAAATCAACTGTACTTCAATAAAAAATATAATAATAATCATAATCTGTTTAAAAAATTCCAAGAGGCAGGCTCAAAAGGGAAGGGATATATATATATATATATATAAATATCATTATGACTCATTCTCATTGCTGTATGCAGTAACAAACACAGCATAGTAAAGCAATTTTTCACCAATTAAAAAATAAAAGAAGAAATAAAAAATAAAATTCCTTTAGGCTACATAACTAGGTAAAATACTAAGCTTCACGAAGCCAGCTCGTTCTGTTTTCCCTCGTGGCCCCCAGAGTCCTGGTTGACCCCAGAAGTGGCAGAGTTCGGTCTTGTGATGCTGTCCAATGTCTCTGTTTGCTGAACACAGGAGCCTGGCTCCTACAGCTGCCGAGAAAAGGAAAATTACAAAGACGATCCTGCAGATGTCTCTGGATCACCACATAGTGACGCCCCTCACGGCGATGGTGATTGAGAATGAGGCCGGGGACGAGCGCATGCTGGCAGACTCCCCTCCGCAGGACCATCCCTGCTGTTCAGGTGAGTCTCCCTACCTGGAGAAGAAGTATTCTGGCCGGTTTTCTTATCCTGCAGCAAGGTCCTCCATCCCCTCCTCTCTCCATGGCTAGCCCGTCTCCTCTTCCCAGTCTTGTGTCCCCAGCAGACCTTCCTGCCAGTTGACTTCGGCGACAGTTTATCGCTGCTGTCATCGAACATGTTTGCTCACTTGTCTTCCAAAGGAATTCTGAAAATCTGTGTACTCCCCTCACACATTGTTTAAATCAACATTAAAAAATTCTCACCTTCTTTATAAATAGTTACAACAAATTTCATTCATGATGACACATGGAGCTGAAAGAGAGAGAACTCAGGAATAAAAATAATTCTAGAAAAACCTACCTGAGAACCACTGGCGTTGGTCTGCATAAACCCGATTCTTAAAATTATAAGCAGCTTCTATGGAACAGTAAACCCAGAAACTAATGGATACAGTGTTCTCCACACAGGCGCCCTGTATCACGGCAGCAAAGTGAGCCCAAATTCAGTCCCATCTTGGGTCAATCCTTCGCCGACGCCAGTGCTCCCAATGCCTGCTGTCGGTGCTCAGGTGCTTGAGTCAACCCCTCCTCCACATGTGATGAGAGGTAAGAGGATGAACCCTCTGGGATGGAAGAGATCTCGCCATCTCGTGTGGGGAGGACCGACGGGTATCCGTGGAAAGGACATTCTCTTTGGAGACTGTTCGCAACACTCATGTGAATGTGCATTACTTAACAGTCTGCACTTCACTTCCTTTATTGTGAAAACAGGCATCATGATTCTATACATGACTGGGTTGTTGGTGAAATGTGAAACCATCTTTAAAGAGCTAGCATGTAATAGCCACTCAGTAAACAGGCGTTATTATCAAAGACGAGAAGCTATCCGTCTTAGGATCAAAAATACTTGAATGTTATTTCCTGTAGAATCACACTGTTGTTATTGTTTAGTGGCTAAATCGTGTCCCACTGTTTGCAACCCCATGGAGTACAGCCCGCCAGGCCCCTCTGTCTATGGGATTTCCCAGGCAAGAATACTGGAGTGGGTTGCTTTTTCCTTCTCCAGGGGATCTTCTTGCTCATGAGGTGGAACCTGCATCTCCTGCCTCTCCTCCATCCGCAGGCACATTCTTTACCGAAGGTTGACCACCTGAGCCACCTGTTCAGTTCAAGTTCAGTTGCTCGGTCATGTCCGACTCTTTGTGACCCCATGGACCACAGCACGCCAGGCCTCCCTGTCCATCACCAACTCCCAGAGTTCACCCAGACTCATGTCCATCGAGTCGGTGATGCCATCCAACCATCTCATCCTCTGTCGTCCCCTTCTCCTCCTGCCTTCAATCTTTCCCAGCATCAGAGTCTTTTCAAAAGAGTCAGCTCTTTGCATCAGGTGGCCAAAGTATTGGAGTTTCAGCTTCAACATTCACATCCTTCCAGTGGGAATATTCAGGACTGATATCCTTTAGAATTGACTGGTTTGATCTTCTTGCAGTCCAAGGGACTCGCAAGAGTCTTCTCCAACAGCACAGTTCAAAAGCATCAATTCTTCGGTGCTCAGCTTTCTTTTAGTCCAACTCTCACATCCATACATGACTACTAGAAGCCACCTGGTGAAGGTGAAGTCGCTCAGTTGTGTCCGACTCTTTGTGACCCGTGGACTGTAGCCTACCAGGCTCCTCCATCCATGGGATTCTCCAGGCAAGAATACTGGAGTGAGTTGCCATTTCCTTCTCCAGGGGATCTTCCCGACCCAGGGATCGAACCCAGGTCTCCCACGTTGAAGGCAGACGCTTTAAGCTATCATCACATTATTTGTAAGACTGTTTGTTAATTTGCTTGCTCGATTTTAAGTGTATTTGAAAATCCTAGTTTTGCTCAGTGTTTAAAAATCTAGAGCTAGGAACCTTGCTTTAATGATGCCCTCTTGTGCCCAGCTCCTACACAAAATAAATTAACCAAGTATTTACTGACCGCAGAGCATGGGCTTGATGGTGTGAGGAGTGCGGAGCAGGCCAAGACTGTCTGTGCTCTGCTTGAGTTGACCCTGCACGTCTTGCTCGCACACACACTTGAAGGAACACATCAGGATGGCTGGGAGAATCAGTTTGTAATCAGACAGTGCGGCTTTAAGTCATAGCTGTGCCAGTTACTAACTCTGTGGTGTGACCCTGGGCAAGTCACTTGTCCTCTGCAAGACCATGGTGAGACTTAGTTAATATTTGCAGAGAGCTTTCTGACAACATCTGGAAAACAGTGGCCTTTCGCTGGATGGCACCCTGCTCTTTCGATTTTACTCTGGAGAACACAAACAATGCTACTGCTGCTGCTGCTGCTGCTAAGTTGCTTCAGTCGTGTCCGACTCTGTGAGACCCCATAGACGGCAGCCCACCAGGCTCCCCCATCCAGGGGATTCTCCAGGCAAGAACACTGGAGTGGGTTGCCATTGCCTTCTCCGAACACAACCACTACAGCTCCTAATTCAGACCTTCCTCTTCAATCCCTTCAGTTCTGAGGCTCAAAGCCTGACAGTGTGAAATTACTCTTCTTCTCTCGGTCACCAGATACTGTGGCTTCTATCAGATGTCTTTTGAATTTCTCCCCCGACCCCTCCCCAAACCAATTCACCATGCTAGTTCCTGCATTTAACATTTCTTGCTCGAATGACTGCTGTCTTAGCTAGTAAATGATCTTCCTGTGTGTACTTTCTGATACTTAATTCATACTGAGACCAGTAATTGTAATATTGGGTCGGCCAAAAAGTTCGTTTGGGTTTTCCTGTAATATTGGACAAAAAACCTGAATGAACGTTTTGGCCATCCCACTAAAATGGGGTCAAATCGTATTACATTTATTCTCCAAAACCTTTAAAAGCTCCCCAACGGAATAAAGGTCTGTTCTGTAGCATGGTGGTTCATGGTCTCTATGAACTACATTCTTGGTCTTATCAAAAACCCATTCTCCAGGTACCTTGAGTTACTATCCAAACAAATCATTAGCTTCTCTCCCTTCATACCTTTCCCCATTCTGTCCACTCAAGGATAAAATCTCTCTCTCTCTTGTGTCTTTTACCTAGCAGTCTTCCCCTACCTTCAAGACTTACTTCAAAAGCCAACTCTTTGAATTGTTTTCTCTTTTTGGCCACACCATGGTACACAGGATCTTAGTACCCCCGCCCCCTGCCACCAACCAGGGATCAAACCCATGCCCCCTGCAGTGGAAGCACAGACTCTCAACCACTCACCCACCAGGGAAGTCTCTGCCCACCCTTTCATAAGGTCCTTCTCCACTTGCCTGAGTGGAATTGATCATCCTTTCATCTTCATTCCCAGAGCGTTGTGCTTGGGCCATTTTTCTATCATTTACTTTATTCCATCTCATATGAGTGCTTGGTTCTGCCTTCATGAAAGGAAAAATGATATTGTTAAAGGAAAGATATTATTCATGACATTTGTGAAAGCACGGTAAGGAAGATTTTATTCAAGGGGACGTAGGTACCACTACATTGGGGTATTGCAGTGGGGTACGGAGATTTGACTCAACTCTGAACACACTGTGGGAAACTGGGCATTTATAGACAAAAACAGGCTAGGGTCAGAGGATGGAAGATTACTAAGAGGAAGCATCAGTGGGAAAGGGGAGGTCTGGTTAAACTGACCCAACAGGGCTTCCCTGATAGCTCAGTTGGTAAAGAATCCGCCTGCAATGTGGAAGCATCTTCAATTTCCTGGGTCGGGAAGATCCACTGGAGAAGGGATAGGCTACCCACTCCAGCATTCTTGGGCTTCCCTTGTGGCTCAGCTGGTAAAGAATCTGCCTGCAATATGGGAGACCTGGATTCGATCCCTGGGTTGAGAAGATCCCCTGGAGAAGGGAAAGGCTACCCACTCCAGTATTCTGGCCTAGAGAATTCCACGGACTGTATAATCCATGGGGTTGCAAAGAGTCGGACATGACTGAGTGACTTTCACTTCACTTCTACAGGATTCTTGCTGAAGGTAGGCCGAGTGATCAGACCTCCCCTAGTTGGGAGACAGAGGAGGGGAGGAACCTGATTAAGATACAAAGGTGATCAGATTTGGAGGGTGGATTCTAGCTAAACCTCTTTAGTAGGATTTTTGCTAAAATTGGACAATGCAGAAATGAACACAGAGGTCCAGAATTTGAGGTTGAACTTGAAGAGTTCAGAGAAACCTGAGTTTATTCAAAGAGAGAATCTTTGTCACGCCATTAAATTGTCCCTCTCTTGAAGGTAGGGACCACGACTTTTATAGCTACACCAAACATTGCCTAATTCAAAGCTTTGCACATAATTTGTTTCTTTCTCACTAAATATTTGTTGAGTGGTTAAACAAACAAAAAAGATCAGCCAAAATAATGGTGTCTGGTAACAAAGTACTTTCTTGGGAATAGCTTTATCCTTGATTGCTCTTGGAATTGATCAACACTAATTTGTATGCCAACAGGTAATATGTCTTTTGTATGCATTGTGTGTTGCTGCTGTTGCTGCTAAGTTGCTTCAGTCGTGTCCGACTCTGTGCAACCCAATAGATGGCAGCCTACCAGGCTCCCCTGTCCCTGGGATTCTCCAGGCAAGAACACTGGAGTGGGTTGCCATTTCCTTCTCCAGTGCATGAAAGTGAAAAGTGAANTGCTGTTGCTGCTAAGTTGCTTCAGTCGTGTCCGACTCTGTGCAACCCAATAGATGGCAGCCTACCAGGCTCCCCTGTCCCTGGGATTCTCCAGGCAAGAACACTGGAGTGGGTTGCCATTTCCTTCTCCAGTGCATGAAAGTGAAAAGTGAAAGTGAAGTCACTCAGTTGTGTCCTACTCTTAGCGATCCCATGGACTGCAGCCCACCAGGCTCCTCCATCCATGGGATTTTCCAGGCAAGAGTACTGGAGTGGGGTGCCATTGCCTTCTCCGTATGCACTGTGTATAGCTATTTAAAAATACAGGTACTTTAGCTATATAAACATTCACTCTATACACATATATGTTGCTCTTCAGTTGCTAAGTCATGTCCAGCTCTTTGTGGCCCCATGAACTATAGCCTGCCAGGCTCCTCTGTCCTTCACTATCTCCTGGAGTTTGCTCAAATTCATGTCTGTTGAGTCGGTGATGCTATCTAACCATCTCATCCTCCGCCGCCTCCTTCTCCTATGCCTATATATGTAGTATATATATATAGTGTATATACAGTGTATGTGTGTGTGCTTGTGTTTCTTCTTCCTTGTGTCTTTCTTTTTTTAATATTTAATTTATTATTTATTTGGCTATACAGGGTCTCAGTTGCATGTGGAATCTAGTTTCCTGACCAAGGATACAAACCGGGTCCCCTGCGTTGGGAGGGCAGAGTCTTAGTCACTGGATCACCAGGAAAGTCCCCCTTATGTCTTTCTTACTCATTTTTCTCTCTAGCCAAAAACATATGGCATGGTTACAGAATGAGTATCCACTCTGAGGAGGGGACAGTGCTTGGACCCTGGGTCCCTGGTGCCTGGAAGAGTACCTGGCATACAATAGGAGCCCAATACACATTTGTTCTTGTGAGATGTTCGACAATAAAATACAGTCCAAAATAATCTTCTTTCCTATGATTTTGCTTAGTTTCATTTTCTTTGTATATTTTCCAGTTGAAAATGACCCACACTTCATCATCTACCTGCCAAAAAGCCAAAAGAATATTTGTTTCAATATTGACTCAGAACCTGGAAAAATCCTCAACCTTGTTTCTGATCCAGAATTAGGTAAGATGAAAATACACTATATTTGAATTCGACTACCAGGTCACAGTCATTCTTCCCTATTGTTTTTATCTGGATTTCTTTCTTTCTCACCTTAATAAAAGTGTTTTATATATTACATATAGGACTTCCTAGGTGGTGCAGTGGTAAAGAATCCCCCTGCCAATGCAGGAGACTTGGGTTTGATCCCTGGGTCAGGGAGATCCCCTGGAGGAGGAAATGGCAACCCACTCCAGTATTCTTGCCTNTCTGGGGAATTCCCTGGCAGTCCTGTGGTTAGGATTCCGCGCTTTCGCAGATGGGGATGCTCTGCGATCCCTGGTTGGGAAAATAAGCTCCAAGATGCGTAGGGCAGCCGGAAAAGAGAGAAAGAAAGGTTTGGGCCACCACCCTGGCAGGTGAGGTGTTGGCTGAGGGAGAGGGAAATATGGACCAGGCAGTGGAGAAGGGAGACAAGGAAGCCGAAGCCAAACCACGTGGCTAGTTGCGGCCCCGAGGACTTCACAGTTATGACTATTTCTTCCTCACTTTGTTATGAATATATGCAGATACCAAATATTTTCTTCTTCCCTCTTCTACCCCGTTATCCTATAACATAAGATGTTAATAATAACTAGCTTTATATCATGATATGTAAGTTGTTGTTCAGTTGCTAAGTCATCTCTGACTCTTTTGTCCCCCCATGGACTGTAGCACCTCCAGGCCCCTCTGTCCACGGGATTCTCCAAGGCAAGAATACTGGAGTGGGTTGTCATTTCCTTCTCCAGGGGATCTACCCGACCCAGGGATTGAACCCTCGTCTCCTTCATTGGCAGGCGGAGTCTTTGCCTCTGAGAAACCTGGAGAGTCCCGATATCTAAGTTACAGGATATCAAAGGAGAAGAGGGACTATGACGCGAGGACATCGGCTTCTGGAGAAAGAGCACATTTTCAGTCCCACTCCGGATGGTTGTATCATATCAGGTGGAAGTGTGACTTTGTTCTTTCTTTTCTATTTTTAATTCTTGACCATGATAGAGTCAGGTTCAGCTTGTCATTTCCTACTGGACTTCCTGAACGCTTCTCCATACATCTCTGATAATTCCAGATGACTCCAGGACTGCCCTCTGGAGCAAAGAATCTTCCTTCAAGGACTCCCTTGCCTAAGACTCCATGCTTTCCAATGCAAGGGGCCTGGGTTTGATTCCTGGTCAGGGAAATAGATACCACATGCTCCAACTAACAGCTGAAATGCTGCAACTAAAACCCAGCACAGCCAAACAGATAAAGAAATACTTAAAGAAAGAAAATGTCCCTCCATCCTTTGGAAACTTCTTTTGAAACCCCTCATGAAACCTGTCTTCTGGCAACCTGCCTGTTACAGACTTTCCTGCTCAGCAATTCCTCCTCCTAGGCAGTCTCGAATGCATGATGTCACAACTGCAGAGGCAAGCCTCAGGACTGCTGTTGGCGCTCCTAGTTCCAGGATGGCAAATCGCACACAGGAACCACGTCTCAGTTTGTCTTTAATCACTCACATGCTTCACAGAATTTCAGAATCTCATCTTTGACTCCCAGCCCGAATACCAAAGTGGAGTCAGTCTCCTGTAGGAAGGTTGTCACTGGCATTAAGGACAGGCATTTGGGCCTCTTTTGGAACCACGTGTACTTGGACCATCATCTGGGACGCCGGGCCAATGAAGTCCACTCGGAGAATGGCCATTAGGACTTAAGGACACCAGGGATACACCGTGATGAAGGTTATGCAAACCAAGACATCAAGAGTTGGATACGATGTGTGGACGATGGCAATACTGATAGCAGCTTTGAACGCACTAAATTGGCTTTTGCAGGCCTAATACAGCTATTACCTCTAGAGCCCTTAAATAACGCCATGAGTGTATTTATTATGCTTTGTTTTTGGTTGTTGTCTTTTGGCCATGAGGCATGCAGGATCTTATTTCCCCGACCAGGGTCAAATCTGTGTCCCCTGCAGTGGAAGAGTGGAGTCTTAACCACTGGCCCACCAGGAAAGTCCTCCGCAAGCATATTTAGGGCTGCCATTGCTGCTCAGTAGCTTCAGTCATGTGCAACTCTTGGCAACCCCATAGACTGTAGCCTGGGCTTCCCTGGTGGCTTAGTGGTAGACAATCTGCCTGCAATGCAGGAGCCGCAGGAGACACGGGTTTGAATCCTGAGTGGAGTAGATCCCCTGGAGGAGGGCACAGCAAGTATTCTTGCCTGGAGAATCCCATGGATAGAGGAGCCTGGCGGGCTACGGTCCATGGGGTTGCAGTCAGACATGACTGAAGCGACTTAGCATTCATGCACACAGGCAGACTGTGGGTTGCCATGCCCTCCTCCTCCAGGGCATCTTTCTGACCCCGAGGACTGAACCTGCACTTCCTGTCTGCATTGCAGGCAGATTCTTTACTGCTGAAGCACTAAGGAAGTCCCATATTTAGGAATGCATGATAAGAGTCCTCACCAGTGCTGTGGGCCATCTGAAACATAGGGTGTCAGGGACTCCAGATTTCCACATGAGCCTGACAGCCACAAAACTGGAGATCCTTAGACAATGGAACATCTGAGAATACTCTTTAATAGTGGGTCACACTGAATAAGCAACGGTGGTGCAGATCGTCATCTCAGAATGGATGGTCCTCATTTGCTGTGTATAGAGCCCAGCTAAGGCAAGCAGTGCTGCCCTCATCTTCAAGGTAGGCGTGATCTCAACGTTCCCGATCAGAAGCATCAAAGACAGAGGCAGTGAAACTGTGGATCCCAACTGTTGGGCTTAACCTTAAGACAACTTGTCTCAAAGGAACACACTGTGTTCCTTTATTTTTTTTTTA
This sequence comes from Oreotragus oreotragus, assembly GCA_006410675.1. Classification (NCBI taxonomy): domain Eukaryota; kingdom Metazoa; phylum Chordata; class Mammalia; order Artiodactyla; family Bovidae; genus Oreotragus; species Oreotragus oreotragus. Next base: position 327,901 of record SJYX01005170.1, read on the forward strand.
AGTATGGTTTAAGGAGATGTGTAAGGTTGCTTGTAATGGACTGAATGCTTGTGTTCTCCCCCGGATTCATCTACTAAAGCCCTAATGGTCAATGTGACTGTATTTGGAGGTGGGGCCTTTAAGGAAGGAATTAAGTTTAAGCGACGCCCTAAGGATGGGGCCCTGGGATCCTTATAAAAAGAAGAGACATGAAAAATCGCCCTCTCCCCACGTGCTATGTAAGCACACAATGAGATGGTGGCCATCGGCAAGCTAGGAAGACAGCCCTCACCAGGAACCATATCTTGTCAGAACCCAGATCTTGGACTTCCCAGCCTCCAGAACCAAGAGAAAATAAATTTCCATTGTTTACACCACCCAGCCCATGATCTTTTGTTAGGACAGTCTTAGGAGAAGGAAGTGCCACGTTGCCAAGGGGTGGACGCTGATGGTCAGCTCTATGTGTCACATCCCCAGTTATTAATCTGCGTGTTACTGCGAAGGTATTTGGCGATGTGATTCAAGTCCACAATCAGCTGACTTTAAGTGAGGGAAATCATCCTAGTTAATCTGGGTGGGCCTGTTTCAGTCAGTTGAAAGGTGTAAAGAGCAATCTGAGATTTCCCAGGTTGAGAGACGTTTCAGCTCTTGCCAGAGTTCGAGCCTGCCCTTCCTGACCACCCACCCGGTGGATTTCAGAGTTGCCAGCGGCCACAATCCTGGAAGCCAGTTCCTTCCCCCCAAACCCCTTAACATGTGCTCCCTCCAGGTTCTGTTTCTCCCATTGGTGCCTGACTGGTATGGGTTCCGCTCTCTTCTCCATCACCGCTTTTCTACCCCAAAGCCTGTCTCTTACTTCTCTCTCGGAGCTCCACCTCCCAGTTCCCACCCTCCGTCCCCAAACCGAGACCCCCCCCCAGATCCCGCCCNCCCAGGCCCCGCCTCCTCCCCCACCTCCAGATCCTCTCCCAAGCCCTGCCTCTGGGCGCTCACCTCGCCTTCCGAGCTCCCCCTCTTAGGCCCCACCTCCACCTCGGCCCTGCTCTCGAGCCCACGTCCTTTCTCTTGGCCCCGCCTCCAGCCCCCTCGGTCTCTCACCATCACACTTGAGGCCCTGGCGAACTAGGCCGAAGAGCATTTCCCCGCAATGGTCGCAGAAGGCAGGCGCTCGGTACGAATGCACGGTGAGGGCATGCGGGCGGATCTGGAAGTCCTCGAAGGTGGCCGAAGCTGCAGGCAGCAGGGAGGGGCGCATAGTTGAGCCGCGACCAGCGGTGGCCATTTCAGCCTCCGCGTTCCCAGGTTTCTCACAGTCCTCCCGGCTGCAAGGTTTGATCTCTCTTTCAATCATTTACTCGCATCCTACATTCGACCTGGGTTCAAATCCCAGCTCCACCACTGGCCATAACACCAATGTACCTATGCCAGGAGCTGAGGGGAGGGGGAATGGGGAGTTGTTTAATGGGTACAGAGTTCCAGTTTTGCAATATGAAGGCAGTTTTGGAGGTTGATTGCATAACAATGTGAATGCGATTAACACTGCTAAACACTGGACTTTTAAAATGGTTAAGATGGCAATTTTATCTTATGTATATTTCATCACAATTTAAAAATGTTTAACTAAAAGAAAATACAAATGCTTGGGTCCCACCCTCAGAGTTTCTGATCTACTTGATCTGGGAAGCGTAAAAAAAAAAGAGAAAGACAAAGACAAAACAAAAGAAAATACCTATGTTTCTCACTTTTCCCATCCATAAAATGGAAATTCAACAAATAAATTACTGGATATTGTTCCAGGGGCTGGGGACACTACAGAGAACAACACAGACAAAATCTCTGCCTGGCCTCGAGTAAGGGAGACTGACACACAAAATAAGGAAAAGAAATACTCTCATTTAACAGTCTCTCAATCTAGCAGTTACTCTGTGCCAGGCGCTATGCTGAGTTGTTGCTGCTGTTTAGTTGCTAAGTTGTGTTCGAGTCTGGAGTCTGTAGCTCGCCATGGGATTTCCCAGGCAAGAATACTAGAGTGGGCTGCCATTTCCTTCTCCAGGGGCTCTTCCTGATGCAAGGATCACACCTGTGTCTCCTGCGTTGGCAGGTGGATTCTCTACCACTGAGCCGCCAAGCCACACTGTGCTGAATACTTTGTAATATTAACAGATTTACCCTTCTCAAGAGCCCACTGAGGCACATGATTATCCCTACTTTCTAGATGAAAAGACTACAGCACAGATAGGTGAAGCAATCTGCCCAAGGTCAGTTAGCAAGGTGCAGAACTCAAATTCAAATCCAGGCCAGTGTGGCTCTAGAGTTCATGCTTTTAACCCTGTACTTGAGAGTGTTAGTTGCTAGTCATGTTTTAACTCTTTGCGAGCCCATGGAGCATAGCCCGCCAGGATCCTCTGTCCGTGGGATTCTCCAGGCAAGAATACTAGAGTGGGTTGCCATTCCCTTCTCCAGGGGATCTTCCTGAGCCACTGTACATACTGCTTCTGAAATTTTTAAGCAATAAAATAGACACTAAGTGAGAAGTCAGTAAATGCTTGGGAGAAAAATTAAGCAAAGAGGTTAGATAGGGAAGATGTAAGAGGTACCATTTTAAATAGGTGGTCAGGGGAAGTCCCTGGCAGTCTAGTGGTTAGGACTTGGTTCTTTCACTGCCTGGGGCTGGGATCAATCCCTGGCTGGGGAACTGAGATCCTTGAAAGCTGTGCTGCAGGGCCAAAATACCCAAGGTTTGGGGCATGAGCCCTCTGCATTGCGAGCACAGAGTTTTAGCCACTGGACTACCAGGGATGTCTCTCTCTGTGTCTCTCTCTGCTTACAGTTCTTTTTTATGGGTTAAATGAATATATGGAAAGCTTTATTTTTTTGTTTGTTTTGTTTTGCGCCTTACCACATTGCTGATGGGATTTTAGTTCCCAGACCAGGGATTAAACCTGGGCCCTTGGCAGTAAGCTTTAGAGTCCTAACAACTGGACTGCCAGGGAAGTCCTGGAAAACTCTTAAAACAGTACCTGACACAGAGAAAATGCTCAATAATATGTTAGCTATTATTTTTAAAGTTTTGTTTTTGACTAAATCTTGTTGGGCTCCCTACCCCCCACCCCAATTTTTTGTCTGTCATTAAGTTACTTTTCTTATATTATGCAACTGAAAGGGGACTGGGTTCTATGTGCCAAGCACTGTTTACACACTCAGGATAAAGCTCTGAACAAGAGAGATTTTTTGCCCCGCTCTCAGAGAGCATTCTTTTCAAGAAAGAGACAAGAAACACTAAAAAAAAAAAAAGAAAGAAAGAAAGAATAGGGACTTCCTGGTGATTCAGTGGCTAAGATTCTGCATTCCCAATGATGCAGGAGGCCCAGGTTTGATCCCTGGACAGGGAACTAGATCCCACAGGCCAGAAAAAAAGACCTGGTGCAGCAAAATAAGTAAAGAAATGTTAAAAAAAAAAACAAAAACACCAAAAGCCAAAACCAAAAACAAAACAGCAAGTGCAAAGGCCCTGAGGTGGGAGGGAGCTTGGCTTCTTCAAGGGACAGAAGGCAGACAAGATGGCTGGAACAAAGACAGTAAGAAGGAGAGTGTTAAGAGATGAATTCAGGGAATTGGCAGGGGCCAGGTCATGCACAGCCTTGAGACCACATTGAGGAGGAGCTTGCATTTTTTCTTTCAAGGGTACTGGGGGGCCATGGGAGGATTCTGAACAGTGGAATGTCATGAGTTGACTTAGGTGTTACTGCAGTAATCTAGGCAGGAAGTGATGGCGGCTTGGATCCAAGGAGAGAATAAGAAATAGCTTCAGGATGTAAATTAAGGGTGAGATCAGTAGGTCTGATGATGGACCAAGTAAAGGGGTATGAGAAAAAGAGTCAGGGATGACCCAAGGTTTGGGGCATGAGCACTTGTGTGAATGGTGATATCCTTCACCAAGCTGGAGAAGATTGAGGGAAGAGAAGGGTTAGAAGGGCAGGGGACTTCCCCGGTGGTCCAATGGTTAAGACGCTGCGCTTCCACTGCAGAGGGTGTGGGTCCAATCCTTGGTGGGGGAACTGAGATCCCATATGCCCAGCGGTGCAACAACAACAAAAAAAGAAGGCAAAATCAAGATTTCTGTCTTGGACAGGCTATATTTGAGATGCCTGGAGGCACCCGGTGAAAGCATCAGGAAGACAGCTACATGAACAAGACTAGGGTTTGGGGGGAGACCAGGATGCAGATAAACATCCAAGGGTTGTGAGACTCTAGGAGGGAGGTAAATCCAAACTTCTAATTGTCATCCATCCATCCAGCAAATTTTACTGAGCATTGCGGCACTCAGGGTGGGGGTGGAGGTGGGGCCAGGGAGGGACACACAGCCTGAGTAAGGAAGGTGCTTCCCACCCACCTCAGCCTTTCTGAAAGAACCGAGGGCTAAAGATTCCTCTAAGTGCTGAGAGCTTGCGCATCTATCAAATGGAAATGGCCAGTGGGTAGGCTACATTCTGGCTGAAAATCCAGGTGCCCGGGTTTCATCTCCTGCTGCAGAATCTGATAGAATTAAGCATGTCATCGAGAGGAGACACAGACAGCAACACATTTTGAACTTTATATCAAGGTGACGCGTAGGTCTAGAAAGGGTCAAATCAGAAACGCATAGCTCGATGAACCGTCAAACTGTTCACGCCGGGACACCAGCGTCCTGATGGATAAATGGAAGTTTCAACCACTGTGACCCGCCCCCTACACCCTCGCCCACCGCAGCTTCCTCAGAGGCACCCACTCTCTTGGCTTCTGCCAAAATAGCGTAAATGTCTTTGTGCTTCGTAAATGGCATGATTCAATGCCTAGCTTAGCTTCTGTCCCTTAAGCAAGGTGTGTGAGATCCATCCGGGTTGCTCTGGCTCATTTGCGTTCAGTGCAGAGCGAATTCCACAGTGTGCAGGGACCACATCTACCCACTCCGGGAAGCGGGAGTTTTTAAGAGCTCCCGCGGGGCTCCTAATTTGCAGCCAGTGCTTAGAACTGAAGAATTGTTTCTGGGCCTACCCCGCCCCGCCTTCTACCGATGTCCCGCCCCCCCCGCTCGAGGCTCCGCCCCTAGGCGGGCCTCGGCCTCTCACCCGACAATACCACCTCCACCAGGTCGCCCTCCTGGATGTCTCCGGCAGAGCGCACCAACTGCAGGAGGTTGGCCGACGTGGGGTCATGTTTGAAGAGCAGGATCTTGTCGTAAAGGCCGTAGAAGCCACATTCGGGGAACTGAGGGGGCGGGAGAGGGACGTGGTGTCGGAAAAGCTCAGAGCAGCGGTCTGGAACCTTCCCAGGGCAGGGCGGGCTGTTTCCCCCGGAAACTCAAGAGACCCCGCAGCCCCTTGCTTCCTGCCTGTACCCTCCCAAACCCAGCTCGAGCCGAGCGGAGCCGGGCAGGGTGCCAGAGACCCAGGTGTACTGGGCGAGAGCTGCCTGCCAGAGTTGGGGAGGGAGATTGGCTCTGGGATCTTGGGGACCTAGAATCTTCTGGAAGTGAGAGGGGCAGGGCTGAGTGAGCACCCCTTCCCTTATCTCCACACCACCTCCTGCTCCCGCAGCGCCCCCGCCTCTCCCCTCCTTGTCCCCCAACCACCAGTTTCCTTCCTGAATCTATTGTCCCTGTTACCTGGCTCCACGCCCAGCACTGGGGCTGGGCAATCTGGAAGGAGGAGATTTAAGACTTCTGTTTGGGGGTGGGGGGGGCGCGGTGCAGAAAGTCTAGGGTTCCAAGGAGTTGGAAGATAGGCAGGGTGCCCCCACCCAAAGCCCCAAGGACCCAGGTCCCCAGCTTAGGGAGGGGGGGCAGGAAATGAAACCTGTAGAACAGAAAGTGAAACCACCCAGGTGGAGCCGCTGGAAGGAAGGAAAGGGGCCCTACTACACCTGGACAGGGGGGCAGAAAAGAAAACTGGGGTGAGGCCTGAGGGGGTAGGCTGAGGACTTGAGCAGATATAGAATCTTACCCAGGGAACAACTGATCTCCCCCCAGCCTGTTTCCCCAAGGAGCAGACTGAGTTGGGTGTGGGAGCTGGTTGAGGGGAAGAGAGGTTGGTGGCAAAGGAAACTAATCTGTTCTTGCTGCTGGGAGAGGGTCCCCAGATGCCAGGACTCAAGTCCTGACTGACCCTGGGGGTCTTTCTCTAAGTTTCCTTGTCTGTAAAATGGGAGAGTTGGCCAGGTTCCTCGTGTTTTCTCTGAAGCCCAGAGAATCCATTCCCAGGAGTCTAAGAAGATTGTAGAATTTGACTATTTGGGGATTCCAGCATGCTCCTATGATAAGATTCATTTCTAGATTCCAACAAATTATTTTAACTTTTAACTACCTAGATTAGCAGTAGCCTAATATTTTAATGTTGTAGGGATCTGCCAAACTAGGATTCTAATATTTGAATATCTTAGCCTGAAAGATTTCAACACCCCAGGGTACCAAAATTCTAACATTTTAATGCTCCAGGATTCTAACAACATGGGAATCAAATATTCCAACATTTTAATGTTTTAGTATTTCAACCACCTCAGGGTCTAATGTTTGAACACTTCAATACCAGAGGAGTCGGTTACCTAGCAGTTGCATCTTCCAACAATGTAGAATTCTAACATTTTTAAAGTCAAAAATTCCAACAGTAGAGTAGCCCACGATTCTAACTTTTAGCGTTCTAGAATTCAAGCACTGTGTCCCACATGATTTTCCCCTTGATTCTCCAGGCCTCAACCCCAGTGACTGTGATGTCCAAAGCAAAGAGTGGGTGGGGTGGAGTGGGGAAGGCTCGTGCTGACAGGCCAGCCTCAGAGCTGAAGGGTGGGGACACCCATCAGGAGTGAGGACAGAGACCTCAGAACCTCTGGGGATTCTGAAGAGGCGTGCCTGCCCCTCCACGCACACCTCCGGCCTGGGGGAGGGCAGAAATTGGTCTCTGAGACCTCACTTGCCCCTGGCAGTTAGTCCGGTGTGCACCCACACCCACACATGTCACCCGATCGCCCAGGCCGGCCCGGCTTCAATTTCTACTGTTTCCACCAAGTCGGAGGCTGGGGTGGGCCCAGGCAGGGAGGTCTCCCACATCTGGGGCTCCCGCCTGCTCCTTCTTGCCTGCCTGTTCTTTCTTGGCGCCTACACCTGGCCGGCCCCTCCCTTCCTCCCTGCTGTCTGCAGCAAACAACATGCAGGGACATGCAATTCGGGGAGGCCTCTGGGGCACCCCACCCAGGACCAGGCCTCTCTCAAAGGAGTAGTGGGTGAGGAGGCAACTGGGAGGGCCAATGCTGCACCCCCACCCCTCAGCAGCCCAAGGCTTAGTCCACTTCTCTCCCTCTTCCTTATACTGGGCTCGAAACCACCTCTACCAGCGCCCCCCCCAACCTCCCAGACCTCTCCTAAAGCTGGGATGGGGGTTCGGGGGTGGTGGGAAACCTGTGTGCTCACCTTCTGGTCAACGATGGAGCAAGCCAGCTGCTTCACGTGGGCCAGCTCAGAGGCGGCGGGCAACAGCACGGACTCGCGGGTCAGCCCGATCTGGATGTGGAAGGAGACCCCCGAGCCCGGGGCCGGGATCTGGGGCAGCAGTGGTGGCGGCGACTGCAGTTCCAAGCCCCCGGAGGGCGAAGGTGACCCCGGCCCGGGAGAGCCCGGGAGCCCGGCGGGATGCGAGGGGGCGGCGGCCATAGGGCGAGGCCCGGGGTNTACTTTGGCCACCTCATGCGAAGAGCTGACTCATTGGAAAAGACTCTGATGCTGGGAGGGATTGGGGGCAGGAGGAGAAGGGGACGACAGAGGATGAGATGGCTGGATGGCATCACCGAGTCAATGGGCATGAGTTTGAGTGAACTCCGGGAGTTGGTGATGGACAGGGAGGCCTGGCGTGCTGTGGTTCATGAGGGGGTCGCAGAGTCGGACACAACTGAGCGACTGAACTGAACTGAAGGCTAATCTTCCAAGGATATCTTCCAAAGTGTTAAATGTTAGTCACTAAGTTGTGTCTGACTCTTTTTGACCCCAAGGACTGCAGCACATCAACCTCTCCTATCCTTCACTGTCTCCCAGAGTTTGCTCAAATTCATGTCCACTGAGTCAATGATGTTATCTAACCATCTCATCTTCTGCTGCCCCCTTCTTATGTCTTCAGTCTTTCCCAGTATCAGGGTCTTTTTCAATGAAAAACATTATGTAGCATTATATGGCTCAGCCACACATAGTATTTACCTGGTCACAATGTTGTAAATATTCAACATTTAACTAAAATTATGGTATATTATTTGGAAGCAGAAAGGGAGGGAAAATGTGTTTGTGGTAGTGGCGGGTTTGGGGGTTAAAGCACAACTTTCATTGTTAGGAAGCCATCAGATTATATCTACAACTTTGTCCAAAGTCAAAGTTCTTAGAAAGGCAGGCTATGTCGGCTTACTCATTAATCCCTGATCCATTTGCTGCAGTGTTTCTCACACTCTGCAGGCTCTGGATCCCCAACTCTAATGGAAACTCTTCAATCCTTCTTGACTTCTCCGCTATAGCCCACAGTAGCTACCTCTCTTTTCTTCTGGAGCTTCACTTGGTTTGGTGAGATTCCCTCCTTGTTTTCATGTGTGAATGTGTGCATGCTCAGTCCCTCAGTCATGTCCAACTCTTTGTGACCCCATGGACTGTAGCCTGCCAAGGTCCTTTGTCCATAGCATTTCACAGGCAAGAATACTGGGCTGCCATTTCCTCCTCCAGAGGATCTTTCCTACCCAGGAATTGAACCTGTGTCTTCTGAATCTCCTGCAATGGCAATTATAGTCTCTCTTATCTGACTGAGACCAGTTAGCACGCCTGTGTGTTTTCTCCAGCCATATTCGGTGGTATATGTTATAACTAGGGGGTAGAGTCGGGGAAGGCAATGGCACCCCACCCCAGTACTCTTGCCTGGAAAATCCAATGGACGGAGTAGCCTGGTGGGCTGCAGTCCATGGGGTCGCTAACAGTCGGACAGACTGAGCGACTTCACTTTCACTTTTCTCTTTCATGCACTGGAGAAGGAAATGGCAACCCACTCCAGTATTCTTGCCTGGAAAATCCCAGGGATGGGGGAGCCTGGTGGGATGCCGTCTATGGGGTCACACAGAGTCAGACATGACTGAAGTGACTTAGCAGCAGCAGCAGTGTGATCTCTCGGAGAAGGCAACGGCACCCCACTCCAGTACTCTTGCCTGGAAAATCCCAAGGATGGAGGAGCCTGGTGGGCTGCAGTCCATTGGGTCACTAAGAGTCGGGTACGACTGAGCGACTTCACTTTCACTTTTCACTTTCATGCACTGGAGAAGGAAATTGCAACCCACCCCAGTGTTCTGGCCTGGAGAATCCCAGGGACGGGGAAGCCTGGTGGGCTGCCGTCTATGGGGTCGCACAGAGTTGGACACGACTGAAGTGACTTAGCAACAGTGTGATCTCTAATCTGACACAAACTTCTCCCCACACTTAGTTCATTTAAAGATCTGTAAATTGAAAATGTAAGTACTATATTTGGTTTTTAAAAAATCCATGCAGTTCATACCCATGTTGCTCAAGGCTCAACTTGAAGGGCTCTGTTATTAGGAATTGGCTCGTGATTATGGAGGCTGGTCCAAGTCTGATCTATTGTCGTTCTGTACTTTCCTTTGCTTATAATCTTCCTTTAAATTTATTCTGAAAATGGGTATGTGTTCAAAAGCCAAAGTGATAAAATTGCACTTCAGAAAAAAATTGAAATCTACATTTTTATGAAGCTTTCTCTGCATAATTTGACAAAAACCAGTTTTCATTTTAGAAAGCAGACAAAGCTACTTTTTTGGAGATACTCAACCAGTATTTGAGAAAGCAGGTGATTATCTTTGGACATAAGTGCAAAATATGAAATGCATGTGATTATTTCTGTAACCTAAAGATAACCTCAGTGCTGAAGAGGTAAACAGCAATGCCTTTTAGTTTCATTCATCTATTAAAACTGGTCACCTATGCCATCTATGATTTTTTAAAAAAATCTACATCTTTTCCATTCCATTTCAAAAATATGAATCTTAAAATGCTAATATTCAACACAAACTTCAAAAGTGGGTTCTTATCATGGCTACTTTGTAAAGAATTTTTGCTCTAAAACCACTACTTTAGCTATATAAGGTTACTTCTAGTCCTAGTATTTTACATGTGCTCAGTAGTTTTACAAATAATTATGAAAATCTCGGGGTGTAAATCTACATGCAGTGTATTTAGTAACACAGTCCTAGCCAAAGAAACTAGATTTAAAATTGAACCCATGTTATTAAAAACTTAAAAGTTATCAAAACTTCTATTAATAGCTGGTATTTAAAAATTAATTGCCTATAATCTTATTAATACTATTCATGTGACCCTCTTGAGACTAGAAAACTGCCTTCTCTATATAATTAACTTTGAATTATAATAGTTTTGAATTTCAAATGAAGAAACCAAATAAATGAGAATCGTTGGAAAGAAAGGAACTAGCTCTTGACTAGGCTCTGAAAGTATACTGTGCTCTCAGCGATGAAGAAAAACAACTTGGTAATTCTCTATGTTTGTTTATTCGCTGAAGCACCTTGGAACCCATTGGTAACTGGTCAATGTTTAATTTAGTATGTGGCTTGGTGGTAAAGAATCTTCCTGCCAATGCAGGTGATCCAGAAGATGCAGGTTTGATCCCTAGGTCAGGAAGATCCCCTGGAGGAGAGCATGGCAGCCCGCTCCAGAATTCTTGCCTGGGAAATCCTGTGGACAGAGGAGCCTGATGGGCTACAGCCCATGGGGTCACAAAAGAGTTGGACACAACTTAGCAACTAAACCACCACAACAGAGCTAGGGTATGACAGGGCTCTGTGTGTGCATGCTAAGTTGCTTGTCACGTCCACCTCTTTGTGACCTCATGAACCGCAGCCCACCAGGCTCCTTTGTCCATGAGATTCTCCAGGCAAGAATACTGGAGTGGGTTGCCATGCTCTCCTCCAGGGGATCTTCCCAACCCAGGGACTGAACCTGTGTCTCTCGCATCTCCTGCATCGGCAGGCAGGTTCTTTACCACTAGTGGCACCTGAGAAGCCCAATACAGGGATAGTATTTGTCAGATATATTCATCTTTCAGACAAAGGTAGCCTGTCTTCAATGCCTTTCCTACTTATCAACCTAGTTACCATTAAACCAATTAGATACCTATGTCTTACTGTCAGAACTGAAACCCTTTGAGAAAAAGCAGACACTGGGTTCATATCATACCTGTCATAAATTTGTGTTGTTCAATTACTGAAAATTAAACAAGGTTTCTTTGAGTGGGAATATTGATAATCCAAAGAAACAACTTTTTAAAAGGGGGGAGGGGAATTAAAGTGTCTCAGTGTATAGTAAAAATGAACAATGAATCAAAAGTTATTTTAGTACCTCAGGGTATGAAGTCTTATGCAAATCCTTCTATTTCCTTTAAAGGATCACTTAATACCGTAAGAGGCATCTTCTCTTCAGCCTTATCCCAACTGAAAGACATACAAATGACCCCAAAGACCCCCGTAAGAGCGAAGCAGAAGTTTACCTGGCTGCCTAGATACATAAAAATGCCTATAAGTTTACCTGGCTGCCTAGATACATAAAAATGCCTATAAGTTTACCTGGCTGCCTAGATACATAAAAATGCCTATATGCTATAATAGTATTTTTTTATTCTTTCCCTAACACTTTTTCAGGGAATTCCATGGTGGTCCAGTGGTTTAGACTTGGCTCCTGGGGCCTGGGTTTGATTCCTGGTCAGGCAAACAAAAAAACACCAAAAACAAACAAACATTTTTTCACACTGGGAAAGTCTACATGGGTGACTGTTTCTGAAATAACCACTGTAAGAGGAAGGAAAATCAGGGATGCTTCCTTTAATGGCATAATGATTCAATTACTCAGTTAACACTTCAGGGGCACTTCAGTCTACCTAAAGGTGACCTTACAATGAAAGCTGCCCCATATCTGAATCCTGGGACCCCATTTTACCAGAGTAGGAACCGAGGTGTATGCTGGCACGGGTTATAGGTTTCTCACTGAGGGACAGCAGTCAGGGTGGGTTTTTAAGCAGCTATTCCAGATTAGCTCATTTCTATCAGCCAATCATTTCATTTGAGTATCAACTCATTGAAAGTTGTCAGTTCCTACGCTACACCCACGTTGGGCCTATACCTGCTTCTCACCCTTTAATCTCCAGCACTTACAGCAATATGGTTTACTTCTAGAGGCACTTAGTAAATGTCTGTTGAATAAATTTACTCAAAGATATCAGCAAAAACTGAAAGGCAGTTAGAAGCACATAAGGGGAAGAAACTTCCTTAGTAGTTAGGACTCAGCTCTTCCAATGCAGGGGGCCCAGGTTCCATCTCTGGTTGGGGAACTAAGATCCCACAAGCCATGGGGCACAGCCAAAAAAGCAAAGTAAATAAGTAATAAAATAAAAGAAGTACATAAGGGGAAAATGAGCAAATAGAGCAATGGGATCCAATGGCATTCCTAATGAAGAAACCTCAAGGAATTAGGTTTCCTAAGATACCAATGCCAATAATTTTATCTGACCTCAAGTAACATTGTGAAAAAGAATAGCTTTCCAAAAACTCAGAAGCCCAAAACGGAGAGAAAGTACTTTCAAAAGACATATCTGGTATAAGACTGTCATCCAAAATATACAAAGACCTCCTGAAATTCAACAGTAAGGAAGTGAACGACCCAGTTTAAAGATGGCAGAAGACTGGACTAGACAACTCACCAAAGGAGACATACAGATGGCAAAAAAACACACAGAAAGATGCTCAACATCCTATGTCATTAGGGATTGCAAATTAAAACAACGAAACACTACTCCACACCTGTTAGAATGGCTAAAATCAAGACAATACCAAATGTGGGTGGGGCTGTGGAGCAACAGGAACTCTCACTCATTGCCAGTAGGAGTGCAGACCGGAACAGAGGCTTTGGGAGTCGCTCTTACCATTCAATCCAGGAACCACGCTCCTTGGTATTTACCCAAATGAGCTGAAATCTTGTGCTTACACAAAACTCTACACGTGGAAGTTTATAGCATCTTTATTCATAGTTGACAAAACTTGGAAACAACCTAGATGTCCTTCAGACTAAGTAAATGAATGGCTTAGTAAACTGTGGTACATCCAGATAATGTGATATTATTCAGCACTAAAAAGAAATGAGCCATCATGTCGTGAGAAGATGCGTAGAGGAAACTTGAACACATGTTACTAAGTAAAAGAAGCCAGCCTGCAAAGGCTTACACACTGTATGAGCCCAGCCATGGCATGAACTATGCAGACAGTGAAAAGATCAGTGACTGATGGAGGGAGGGGAGGGAGGGAAGCGAGGAGGTGGATTTGTAGACAATGAAATCATTTCATAGGATCCCATAATGGTGGATACATGTCATCACAAACTTGTCCAAGCCAACAGAATGTACACCAAGAGGGAACGCTAATGGAAACCATGGACTTTCAGTATTGATGACCGGTCAGTGGAGGTTCATCAATTCTGCTGTGAACCTGAAACTGCTCTAAAAAATAAGTCTGTTTTTTAAGAAGAATAATAGCTTACAATGTTTTAAAAAGAGAAGTCAGGGAATTCCCTGGTGGTCCAGTGGTCAGGACTCTGAACTTCCACTGCAGGGGGGCTGGGGATCGATTTCTGGTCGGGGAACTAAGATTTTGCAAGCTGTCTGGTGCAGCCAAAAAAAAAAAAGAAAGAAAAAAGGTCAATATAAGACTTGATTTTAGGTGTCTGCAGTTACTCTGCTTAGTATAACCATACTGGCCTTTAAAACCTTATACGGAAAACAATTCTATAGTATAGAATCATATTTTTATGCTTGATTAAAAAAAAATTAAATCTAACCTCAATAACACTACTTTATTTTGCGATAATTTCAGGAAGATGTTGGAGGAAAGAATGTGAGAGGGAGGGATGAAACTTTTTTCTGTGAAGAAAACTACTGAATTAATTTCAAACTTATAGATTTGGGGGAGGCCTGTGGAAAGCATCATGTTTTATTCCTGCACCATAATCAGGCAGAGCCATGCCTTATGGAAATGGCTCTTCAAACGTTAGGCACAGTATAATGTGAGTGAGCTACAGTGTGACACAGGGGCTCCAATCCCAGAACCGGAAAAGGCACGACCACAAAAAGTCTCGGGCATGCATGCTCACTGCAGTGCTTATTCATCACAGCCTCAAAGTGGAAGCAACCCAGTTCCAGCAACTCATGAACAGTTTTTTAAAACTGTGTTATATATCCATACAAAAGATTACGGTTGAACGAAAATGAGGTAGTAACCTATGCTACAACATGGATAACCCTTGAAAACACTACGCTTTGTGTAAGAAGCTGGTCATAAAAGACCATATACCATATGGTTCCACGTCTACTGGCTGCCTAGATACATAAAAATGCCTATAAGTTTACCTGGCTGCCTAGATACATAAAAATGCCTATATGCTATAATAGTATTTTTTTATTCTTTCCCTAACACTTTTTCAGGGAATTCCATGGTGGTCCAGTGGTTTAGACTTGGCTCCTGGGGCCTGGGTTTGATTCCTGGTCAGGCAAACAAAAAAACACCAAAAACAAACAAACATTTTTTCACACTGGGAAAGTCTACATGGGTGACTGTTTCTGAAATAACCACTGTAAGAGGAAGGAAAATCAGGGATGCTTCCTTTAATGGCATAATGATTCAATTACTCAGTTAACACTTCAGGGGCACTTCAGTCTACCTAAAGGTGACCTTACAATGAAAGCTGCCCCATATCTGAATCCTGGGACCCCATTTTACCAGAGTAGGAACCGAGGTGTATGCTGGCACGGGTTATAGGTTTCTCACTGAGGGACAGCAGTCAGGGTGGGTTTTTAAGCAGCTATTCCAGATTAGCTCATTTCTATCAGCCAATCATTTCATTTGAGTATCAACTCATTGAAAGTTGTCAGTTCCTACGCTACACCCACGTTGGGCCTATACCTGCTTCTCACCCTTTAATCTCCAGCACTTACAGCAATATGGTTTACTTCTAGAGGCACTTAGTAAATGTCTGTTGAATAAATTTACTCAAAGATATCAGCAAAAACTGAAAGGCAGTTAGAAGCACATAAGGGGAAGAAACTTCCTTAGTAGTTAGGACTCAGCTCTTCCAATGCAGGGGGCCCAGGTTCCATCTCTGGTTGGGGAACTAAGATCCCACAAGCCATGGGGCACAGCCAAAAAAGCAAAGTAAATAAGTAATAAAATAAAAGAAGTACATAAGGGGAAAATGAGCAAATAGAGCAATGGGATCCAATGGCATTCCTAATGAAGAAACCTCAAGGAATTAGGTTTCCTAAGATACCAATGCCAATAATTTTATCTGACCTCAAGTAACATTGTGAAAAAGAATAGCTTTCCAAAAACTCAGAAGCCCAAAACGGAGAGAAAGTACTTTCAAAAGACATATCTGGTATAAGACTGTCATCCAAAATATACAAAGACCTCCTGAAATTCAACAGTAAGGAAGTGAACGACCCAGTTTAAAGATGGCAGAAGACTGGACTAGACAACTCACCAAAGGAGACATACAGATGGCAAAAAAACACACAGAAAGATGCTCAACATCCTATGTCATTAGGGATTGCAAATTAAAACAACGAAACACTACTCCACACCTGTTAGAATGGCTAAAATCAAGACAATACCAAATGTGGGTGGGGCTGTGGAGCAACAGGAACTCTCACTCATTGCCAGTAGGAGTGCAGACCGGAACAGAGGCTTTGGGAGTCGCTCTTACCATTCAATCCAGGAACCACGCTCCTTGGTATTTACCCAAATGAGCTGAAATCTTGTGCTTACACAAAACTCTACACGTGGAAGTTTATAGCATCTTTATTCATAGTTGACAAAACTTGGAAACAACCTAGATGTCCTTCAGACTAAGTAAATGAATGGCTTAGTAAACTGTGGTACATCCAGATAATGTGATATTATTCAGCACTAAAAAGAAATGAGCCATCATGTCGTGAGAAGATGCGTAGAGGAAACTTGAACACATGTTACTAAGTAAAAGAAGCCAGCCTGCAAAGGCTTACACACTGTATGAGCCCAGCCATGGCATGAACTATGCAGACAGTGAAAAGATCAGTGACTGATGGAGGGAGGGGAGGGAGGGAAGCGAGGAGGTGGATTTGTAGACAATGAAATCATTTCATAGGATCCCATAATGGTGGATACATGTCATCACAAACTTGTCCAAGCCAACAGAATGTACACCAAGAGGGAACGCTAATGGAAACCATGGACTTTCAGTATTGATGACCGGTCAGTGGAGGTTCATCAATTCTGCTGTGAACCTGAAACTGCTCTAAAAAATAAGTCTGTTTTTTAAGAAGAATAATAGCTTACAATGTTTTAAAAAGAGAAGTCAGGGAATTCCCTGGTGGTCCAGTGGTCAGGACTCTGAACTTCCACTGCAGGGGGGCTGGGGATCGATTTCTGGTCGGGGAACTAAGATTTTGCAAGCTGTCTGGTGCAGCCAAAAAAAAAAAAGAAAGAAAAAAGGTCAATATAAGACTTGATTTTAGGTGTCTGCAGTTACTCTGCTTAGTATAACCATACTGGCCTTTAAAACCTTATACGGAAAACAATTCTATAGTATAGAATCATATTTTTATGCTTGATTAAAAAAAAATTAAATCTAACCTCAATAACACTACTTTATTTTGCGATAATTTCAGGAAGATGTTGGAGGAAAGAATGTGAGAGGGAGGGATGAAACTTTTTTCTGTGAAGAAAACTACTGAATTAATTTCAAACTTATAGATTTGGGGGAGGCCTGTGGAAAGCATCATGTTTTATTCCTGCACCATAATCAGGCAGAGCCATGCCTTATGGAAATGGCTCTTCAAACGTTAGGCACAGTATAATGTGAGTGAGCTACAGTGTGACACAGGGGCTCCAATCCCAGAACCGGAAAAGGCACGACCACAAAAAGTCTCGGGCATGCATGCTCACTGCAGTGCTTATTCATCACAGCCTCAAAGTGGAAGCAACCCAGTTCCAGCAACTCATGAACAGTTTTTTAAAACTGTGTTATATATCCATACAAAAGATTACGGTTGAACGAAAATGAGGTAGTAACCTATGCTACAACATGGATAACCCTTGAAAACACTACGCTTTGTGTAAGAAGCTGGTCATAAAAGACCATATACCATATGGTTCCACGTCTATGAAATGTCCACGACAGGCAAATTCACAGAGATGGAAAGCAGATTAGCAGTTGCCAATAGTCTGGAGTGACTACAGATCCAAGGTTACGTTTGGGGAGATGAAAATTCTCAAATTAGACAATGGTGATTTTCAAACAACTTTGTAAATATTCTAAAAACCAATGAAATGTCCACTTTAAATGGGTGAAACTGTATGGTATGTGAATTACATCTCAATAAAGCTATTCTATTTATAGTTTGACTCTTAAAAATGTAATTATATTACATCCAACTTTACTACTTTACTGATGAAAATATAAATTTAGAGTATATGAAGGATTTGCTCTACAATAGTTCTACACTGTCCTATATACAACACTTTACAATAATATTCTTTTAATGTAGATTAAAAAATCAAGGAAGTATTACAAAGGCAATAAAAACAACAAGGACAAAATTACATAATTTTGATATTTCACAAGACATAATTAGATTTTTCTATAAGTTAGACTAAACAACTACAGTAATATTTAAATAAATCCATTTGTTTTAGACAAAAGAAACACCCTAACACAGTAGAGTCTTGTAGTGTTTTGGTGAACACCAGTTTGATGCTTTAAGATTTTAATGTGATGCTAACAAATTTTCAAACTCAGGCAAGTTTAGAAATGTCTTCGTATTGAATTCCTTCAACTCTGCGTCCTTTTAAAGGGCCCTACAAATTAAAATAATTGAAGAAGTGGTTAAAAACACACATGCACTTACAAGACAAGAAAAGGACACATGCTTCTGGACGCCAATGTGCCTTCTTCACATCCCTAAGACACCATTAAGGTGGCTAACAGTTCTTCTTGATTCTGAATTTTTAATAAATACCCTATAGCGTCCTCGTCAGGAACTGATCGTGTTTTCTTCATGCTGGGTAGGATGCGTTACTACTAGATGCTGTGCCGGAGATCTGCTGGCTGGTCAGTACCTCCTGTCCCCCTCCTGCTACCCCTGGTCAGGCGTGGTGTGAGGTGGTGCTCCGGCCCACGGAACGGACAGGGGTGGCACGGGGCTCGCCCAGGCCATGCACCCTCCACAGGCAGCCCTCCACACGCAGCCTCCACGCACAGCTCATGGACGGGGTGGCACGGGGCTCGCCCAGGCCATGCACCCTCCATAGGCAGCCCTTCACACGCAGCTTCCACACACAGCTCACGGATAGGAGTAGCACAGGGCTCGCCCAGGCCACAAACCCTCCACAGGCAGCCTTCCACATGCATCCTCCACACGCATCCCACGGACAGGGGTGGCATGGGGCTTGCCCAGGCCATGCACCCTCCACAGGCAGCCCTCCACACGCACCCTCCATAAGCAGCCCACAGGACAGAGGTGGCACGGGGCTCACCCAGGCTATGCACCCTCCACACGCAGCCCATGGATGGGTGGCATGGGGCTCGCCCAGGCCATGCATCTTCCACACGCAGCCCATGGATAGGGGTGACATGGAGCTCACCCAGGCCACACACCCTCCACACACAGCCCATGGATAGGGGTGGCGGGGGGCTCGCCCGGGCCACACACCCTCCACAGGCAGCCTTCCACATGCATCCTCCACACGCAGCCCATGGACAGGGGTGGCACGGGGCTCTCCCAGGCCATGCACCCTCCACAAGCAGCCCATGGGATAGAGGTGGCAGGGGGCTCACCCAGGCCATGCACCCTCCACACGCAGCCCATGGACGAGGTGACATGGAGCTCACCCAGGCCACGCACCCTCCACACGCAGCCCTCCCCATGCAGCCCACGGACAGGGGTGGCACGGGGCTTGCCCAGGCCACGCACCCCCCACAACGAGTGGCACGGGGCTCTCCCAGGCCATGCACCCTCCACACGCAGCCCATGGGACAGGAGTGACATGGGGCTCGCCCAGGCCACGCACCCCCCACAACAGGGGTGGCATGGAGCTCACCCAGGCTATGCACCCTCCACACGCACCCTCCACATGCAGCCCATGGGACAGGAGTGGCACGCGGCTCGCCCAGGCCACGCACCCCCAAGACAGGGGTGGCACGGGGCTCGCCCAGGCCATGCACCCTCCATAAGCACCCTCTACATGCAGCCCACGGGACAGGAGTGGCTCAGGGCTCGCCCAGGCCATGCACCCCCCATGACAGGGGTGGCATGGGGCTCACCCAGGCTATGCACCCTCCACACGCACCCTCCACATGCAACCCACGGGACAGGAGTGGCTAGGGGCTTGCCCAGGCCACGCACTCCCCATGCAGGGGTGGCACAGGGCTCACCCAGGCCGTGCACCCTCTACATGCAGCCCACAGGACAGGAGTGGCTTGGGGCTCGCCCAGGCCACGCACCCTCCACATGCACCCTCTACATGCAGCCCATGGGACAGGAGTGGCTCGGGGCTCGCCCAGGCCACACACCCCCCATGACAGGAGTGGCACGGGGCTCGCCGAGCCCCAGGCCATGCGCCCTCCACACGCAGCCCGTCATGCTGCCCGTGATAATCATGACACGGTGCAGCAGTGTGAGGATCTGAACCCCATCTCAGATTTTGCCTGTGAAGACAGGTCAGGTCTCACTCTTGTGAGCAGAACTGTCAGTGGACCAACTCTAAATGAATCAGCAATTTTACTTAAATATCAGATTCCTGTAAATGAATTACTTTATTGATCTCGCCTCTTAAATTCTTTATGAAAGAAGGAAGAACACTGAAAAATTATTGATTTCTGTGGCTTTCCTCATTAATCATGACTATACATTCCTAATTATACTCTAGCAGATTAAGTTTATATTAGATATGAGGGGGAAAAAACTGGGATACAAAACTATACATATTATACACAATTTTATAAAATACAAAGATGGGGAAAAAACAGACTAAAATATTAATGGAGATTACCATTTGCCTGGAGGCTTATGGGCAATTTTTTAAAAGTATTTATATTAAATTGTAATTTTCAGCTTTTATACAAGAGTATTGCTCCAGACTGAATGTTTGTGTCCTGCCCAAAACTGATTCAATACATTAAAATGTGATGGTGTTAGGAGGTGATGAGGTCACAAGGGCAGAGCCTTTAAGGATGGGATTAGTGCCCCTAAAAAGGGACCCTAGAGAGCTCCCCACCCCTTCCAGCACGTGAGAGAACACAAACAGACCCTCAGCAGACACCCAGCTCTGTCTGCGCTTTGGTGTTAATCTTCCGGCCTCCAGAATGTGAGCAGTAAATTTCCGTTGTTTCTAAAGTCACCCTGGTCTATGGTATTCTGTTATAAGAGCGTGAACAAATAAAGACAAGTATGTATGGTATTTCTTTTGTAATCAGAAGATAAACTGCTTCAGCAATGTCAGTTATTAAAGAAAACAGCCTTATACAGGGACTTCCCTGGTGGCCCAGTGGTTAAGAAACCCTCTTCCAAGGCAGCGGCTGTGGGTTCAGTCCCTGGTTGGGGAGCTAAGATCCCACATGAAGTGAAATTCATTCACTTCTGACTCTTTGAGACCCCATGGACTAGTCCATGGGATTCTCCAGGCCAGAATACTGGAATGGCTAGCCTTTCCCGTCTCCAGGGGATCTTCTCAACTCAGGGATCGAACCTGGGTCTCTGACACTGCGGGCGGATTCTTGACCAGCTGAGTCACAACGGAAGCCCAAGAACACTGGACTGAGTACTGGAGTGGGTAGTGTTGGTCGCTCAGTCATGCCTGACTCTTTGCGACCCCATGGACTGTAGCCCAACAGGCTCCTCTGTCCATGGGATTCCCCAGGCAAGAATACTGGCGTGGACTGCCATTCCCTTCTAAAGAGGATCTTCCCGACCCAGGGATCGAACCCAGGTCTCCTGCACTGCAGGCAGATTCTTTACCGTTTGAGCTGGAGTGGGTAGCCTCTCCCTTCTCTAGGGGGTCTTCCCAACCCAGGAATTGAACTGGGGTCTCTTGCATTGCCCCTAGGACTACCCTGGTGGCTCAGACAGTAAAGTGTCTGCCTACAATGTGGGAGACCTGGGTTCTATTCCTGGGTCGGGAAGATCCTCTTTAGAAGGAAATGGCAGTCCACTCCAGTATTCTTGCCTGGAGAATCCCATGGATGAAGGAGCCTGGCAGGCTACTGTCCATGGGGTCACAAAGAGTCAGACATGACTGAGCGACTTCACTTTCATTCCTGCATTGCAGGTGGATTCTTTACCAACTGAGCTCTCAGGGAAGCCCAGATCCCACATGCCTTGTAGCCAAAAAAACCAAAACATAAAACAGAAGCAATAGTGCAACAAATTAAGTAAACATTTAAAAAAATGTTCCACTTCAAAAAAACTCTTAAAAATAAGAGGCGGGGCAGCGGGGGTGGAACCTTACAGATTTCCAGACAGGAGAGAATACAAACAGAACACCCAAACTTACAAAACACCAAATCAATGACAAAAACCACGGCATTTTAAAAGCATTTTGAAATCTGTCTTTCTGTAAACATACTTACAGTTTCAATGACTATAGTAGCAGAAAAAGTCTTCTCATTGATGGATTCTAGGGTGCCTTCATTTCCTCTGTAGCCTCCATTTAAAACAAGGATTCTTTTTCCTGCAACAGAAAAAGAGTTAACACTTAATACAAAGAAAATGCCACTTTCTTCTACTTTCTTACAGCCAAATATAACTGCACTGCATCAACACAATGCAAGTTCTTAATCATTTACTATCTGTATGATTCTAAAGTATAGTTTGTAGATACTTTGATCACTATCACATTATAAGACTCCTCATTTTTCCCACTTATTTGTTAAGGGATGTTTTAATTTAAGACAAAAGAGCATAAGGTTCTCGGAGGGAATGCCCAGAGCCCGTAAGTAACCAGAAAAAATTCAGCTTACTTTGTCTCTTTTTAAAATCACAAGATGGTTGTTCGTTTCATAAAAATGTAAACATATGCCTACTGAACCATTCTAAGAATTTTTTCAGAAAATAAATCTTATATTTATATAAAGATCTGTACATGAATGTTCATATAGCAGTTCTACTTATAATGGCCAAGAACTTTAAACAACCCCAGTGTCCATCGGTAGGTGACTGGATAGAGGCTGGCATGTCCACATAATGAAATACTCAGTAGTAAAAAGAAACAGAGTACAGATGCACACATTATTCTGGATGAATCCAGAATAATGTGGATGAATCCAGAATAATGGATGAATGTGCTTAGTGAGAGAAGCCAGACAGAAACACAGGACACATGATATGATTTTATTTACATAAAATTCTAGAAAAATAGGAGCTAATCTATATGATGGAATGGAGACTAGTGGCTGCCTGGGGGAGAGGGGAGACAGAGCAGGGAGCAAAGAGTTAGAAAGGAAATGGGGAAACTTTACGGGGGGCGGGGGCGGGTGATGGTAGCAATGGTTTTCATGGGAGTAGGTACGTGCTGTAACATCAAATTATATACCTCATACACAGATGCAGTTTATGTCAGTTACACCTCACTAAAGCTTTTGAAAAAAAAAAAGTAACCAGAAAAAATTCAGCTTACTTTGTCTCTTTTTAAAATCACAAGATGGTTGTTCGTTTCATAAAAATGTAAACATATGCCTACTGAACCATTCTAAGAATTTTTTCAGAAAATAAATCTTATATTTATATAAAGATCTGTACATGAATGTTCATATAGCAGTTCTACTTATAATGGCCAAGAACTTTAAACAACCCCAGTGTCCATCGGTAGGTGACTGGATAGAGGCTGGCATGTCCACATAATGAAATACTCAGTAGTAAAAAGAAACAGAGTACAGATGCACACATTATTCTGGATGAATCCAGAATAATGTGGATGAATCCAGAATAATGGATGAATGTGCTTAGTGAGAGAAGCCAGACAGAAACACAGGACACATGATATGATTTTATTTACATAAAATTCTAGAAAAATAGGAGCTAATCTATATGATGGAATGGAGACTAGTGGCTGCCTGGGGGAGAGGGGAGACAGAGCAGGGAGCAAAGAGTTAGAAAGGAAATGGGGAAACTTTACAGGGGGCGGGGGCGGGTGATGGTAGCAATGGTTTTCATGGGAGTAGGTACGTGCTGTAACATCAAATTATATACCTCATACACAGATGCAGTTTATGTCAGTTACACCTCACTAAAGCTTTTGAAAAAAAAAATCCACAATTCCTAATCCATAAAATGAATTTTCTTTTAGGGAGAAAGAATAACAGGATCTGATCTGATAAATCCAAGTTTGAGAGACTAACATTATCACTGTGCCAGCAATGATAATACCATGAAGGGTTTTGGGTCAGAGGCAGACAACCTAACCCCAGTGGCATTTATACTAGAAATGTGTAAGATGGTTAAGGAACAGAAAAAGCAAAATATTAACTTTTACTATACTATCTCAAATGGCTAAACAAAGGCATTAATAATCATCCTAACACGATTGATTTTATCCAGATATGTCTATGTTTGCTTCTGGGGAAAAAAAAAAAAGATTCTAGGAAGGGAAAATTTATTCATGCCACAAAACAGCTTCCTCAAAGGACTGGTAAACCTCCACATCACCAAGTCAAAAAGGAGCCGGTTATAATAGGTGATTACATTTTTCTAAAGAGAAAACTCATATCTGGAACTATTGAGTAATGTCAGTAGGATGGAGAAGGCAATCGTACCCCACTCCAGTACTCTTGCCTGGAAAATCCCATGGATGAAGAAGCCTGGAAGGCTGCAGTCCATGGGGTCGCTGAGGGTCGGACACGACTGAGAGACTTCACTTTCACTTTCATGCATTGGAGAAGGAAATGGCAACCCACTCCAGTGTTGCCTGGAGAATTCCAGGGACTGGGGAGCCTGGTGGGCTGCCGTCTATGGGGTCGCACAGAGTCGGACACAACTGAAGTGACTTAGCAGCAGCAGCAGCAGGAATGGAATCCCTTATTTCCATGGTATATGTATTAAAGGGTCTGCAGAGTGATTTACCTGGTGCTGGAATGACTGTCTCTAAATGAGTCTGGTCAAGTTTCAGCTTGTCTCCAGAGTCAATCATCTTTACGACAGCTGTGTATTTGTCAATTACTTCCTGTCATGTAAAACCAACACTTTTATAACAGAAGAGAGATGCCAATATGAAGTCCAGGGACAGAAATAAATAAATGAAAACAAATGAAATTCTAATCAAAGAGTAAGAGCAACTTGTTTTAAGAGTAACTCCTTCTATTCTGTCTCTTATACACATCTAGATGTGTATAAGAGACAGATGGACTGTAGCCCAACAGGCTCCTCTGTCCATGGGATTCCCCAGGCAAGAATACTGGCGTGGACTGCCATTCCCTTCTAAAGAGGATCTTCCCGACCCAGGGATCGAACCCAGGTCTCCTGCACTGCAGGCAGATTCTTTACCGTTTGAGCTGGAGTGGGTAGCCTCTCCCTTCTCTAGGGGGTCTTCCCAACCCAGGAATTGAACTGGGGTCTCTTGCATTGCCCCTAGGACTACCCTGGTGGCTCAGACAGTAAAGTGTCTGCCTACAATGTGGGAGACCTGGGTTCTATTCCTGGGTCGGGAAGATCCTCTTTAGAAGGAAATGGCAGTCCACTCCAGTATTCTTGCCTGGAGAATCCCATGGATGAAGGAGCCTGGCAGGCTACTGTCCATGGGGTCACAAAGAGTCAGACATGACTGAGCGACTTCACTTTCATTCCTGCATTGCAGGTGGATTCTTTACCAACTGAGCTCTCAGGGAAGCCCAGATCCCACATGCCTTGTAGCCAAAAAAACCAAAACATAAAACAGAAGCAATAGTGCAACAAATTAAGTAAACATTTAAAAAAATGTTCCACTTCAAAAAAACTCTTAAAAATAAGAGGCGGGGCAGCGGGGGTGGAACCTTACAGATTTCCAGACAGGAGAGAATACAAACAGAACACCCAAACTTACAAAACACCAAATCAATGACAAAAACCACGGCATTTTAAAAGCATTTTGAAATCTGTCTTTCTGTAAACATACTTACAGTTTCAATGACTATAGTAGCAGAAAAAGTCTTCTCATTGATGGATTCTAGGGTGCCTTCATTTCCTCTGTAGCCTCCATTTAAAACAAGGATTCTTTTTCCTGCAACAGAAAAAGAGTTAACACTTAATACAAAGAAAATGCCACTTTCTTCTACTTTCTTACAGCCAAATATAACTGCACTGCATCAACACAATGCAAGTTCTTAATCATTTACTATCTGTATGATTCTAAAGTATAGTTTGTAGATACTTTGATCACTATCACATTATAAGACTCCTCATTTTTCCCACTTATTTGTTAAGGGATGTTTTAATTTAAGACAAAAGAGCATAAGGTTCTCGGAGGGAATGCCCAGAGCCCGTAAGTAACCAGAAAAAATTCAGCTTACTTTGTCTCTTTTTAAAATCACAAGATGGTTGTTCGTTTCATAAAAATGTAAACATATGCCTACTGAACCATTCTAAGAATTTTTTCAGAAAATAAATCTTATATTTATATAAAGATCTGTACATGAATGTTCATATAGCAGTTCTACTTATAATGGCCAAGAACTTTAAACAACCCCAGTGTCCATCGGTAGGTGACTGGATAGAGGCTGGCATGTCCACATAATGAAATACTCAGTAGTAAAAAGAAACAGAGTACAGATGCACACATTATTCTGGATGAATCCAGAATAATGTGGATGAATCCAGAATAATGGATGAATGTGCTTAGTGAGAGAAGCCAGACAGAAACACAGGACACATGATATGATTTTATTTACATAAAATTCTAGAAAAATAGGAGCTAATCTATATGATGGAATGGAGACTAGTGGCTGCCTGGGGGAGAGGGGAGACAGAGCAGGGAGCAAAGAGTTAGAAAGGAAATGGGGAAACTTTACAGGGGGCGGGGGCGGGTGATGGTAGCAATGGTTTTCATGGGAGTAGGTACGTGCTGTAACATCAAATTATATACCTCATACACAGATGCAGTTTATGTCAGTTACACCTCACTAAAGCTTTTGAAAAAAAAAATCCACAATTCCTAATCCATAAAATGAATTTTCTTTTAGGGAGAAAGAATAACAGGATCTGATCTGATAAATCCAAGTTTGAGAGACTAACATTATCACTGTGCCAGCAATGATAATACCATGAAGGGTTTTGGGTCAGAGGCAGACAACCTAACCCCAGTGGCATTTATACTAGAAATGTGTAAGATGGTTAAGGAACAGAAAAAGCAAAATATTAACTTTTACTATACTATCTCAAATGGCTAAACAAAGGCATTAATAATCATCCTAACACGATTGATTTTATCCAGATATGTCTATGTTTGCTTCTGGGGAAAAAAAAAAAAGATTCTAGGAAGGGAAAATTTATTCATGCCACAAAACAGCTTCCTCAAAGGACTGGTAAACCTCCACATCACCAAGTCAAAAAGGAGCCGGTTATAATAGGTGATTACATTTTTCTAAAGAGAAAACTCATATCTGGAACTATTGAGTAATGTCAGTAGGATGGAGAAGGCAATCGTACCCCACTCCAGTACTCTTGCCTGGAAAATCCCATGGATGAAGAAGCCTGGAAGGCTGCAGTCCATGGGGTCGCTGAGGGTCGGACACGACTGAGAGACTTCACTTTCACTTTCATGCATTGGAGAAGGAAATGGCAACCCACTCCAGTGTTGCCTGGAGAATTCCAGGGACTGGGGAGCCTGGTGGGCTGCCGTCTATGGGGTCGCACAGAGTCGGACACAACTGAAGTGACTTAGCAGCAGCAGCAGCAGGAATGGAATCCCTTATTTCCATGGTATATGTATTAAAGGGTCTGCAGAGTGATTTACCTGGTGCTGGAATGACTGTCTCTAAATGAGTCTGGTCAAGTTTCAGCTTGTCTCCAGAGTCAATCATCTTTACGACAGCTGTGTATTTGTCAATTACTTCCTGTCATGTAAAACCAACACTTTTATAACAGAAGAGAGATGCCAATATGAAGTCCAGGGACAGAAATAAATAAATGAAAACAAATGAAATTCTAATCAAAGAGTAAGAGCAACTTGTTTTAAGAGTAACTCCTTCTATTCTGTCTCTTATACACATCTAGATGTGTATAAGAGACAGATGGACTGTAGCCCAACAGGCTCCTCTGTCCATGGGATTCCCCAGGCAAGAATACTGGCGTGGACTGCCATTCCCTTCTAAAGAGGATCTTCCCGACCCAGGGATCGAACCCAGGTCTCCTGCACTGCAGGCAGATTCTTTACCGTTTGAGCTGGAGTGGGTAGCCTCTCCCTTCTCTAGGGGGTCTTCCCAACCCAGGAATTGAACTGGGGTCTCTTGCATTGCCCCTAGGACTACCCTGGTGGCTCAGACAGTAAAGTGTCTGCCTACAATGTGGGAGACCTGGGTTCTATTCCTGGGTCGGGAAGATCCTCTTTAGAAGGAAATGGCAGTCCACTCCAGTATTCTTGCCTGGAGAATCCCATGGATGAAGGAGCCTGGCAGGCTACTGTCCATGGGGTCACAAAGAGTCAGACATGACTGAGCGACTTCACTTTCATTCCTGCATTGCAGGTGGATTCTTTACCAACTGAGCTCTCAGGGAAGCCCAGATCCCACATGCCTTGTAGCCAAAAAAACCAAAACATAAAACAGAAGCAATAGTGCAACAAATTAAGTAAACATTTAAAAAAATGTTCCACTTCAAAAAAACTCTTAAAAATAAGAGGCGGGGCAGCGGGGGTGGAACCTTACAGATTTCCAGACAGGAGAGAATACAAACAGAACACCCAAACTTACAAAACACCAAATCAATGACAAAAACCACGGCATTTTAAAAGCATTTTGAAATCTGTCTTTCTGTAAACATACTTACAGTTTCAATGACTATAGTAGCAGAAAAAGTCTTCTCATTGATGGATTCTAGGGTGCCTTCATTTCCTCTGTAGCCTCCATTTAAAACAAGGATTCTTTTTCCTGCAACAGAAAAAGAGTTAACACTTAATACAAAGAAAATGCCACTTTCTTCTACTTTCTTACAGCCAAATATAACTGCACTGCATCAACACAATGCAAGTTCTTAATCATTTACTATCTGTATGATTCTAAAGTATAGTTTGTAGATACTTTGATCACTATCACATTATAAGACTCCTCATTTTTCCCACTTATTTGTTAAGGGATGTTTTAATTTAAGACAAAAGAGCATAAGGTTCTCGGAGGGAATGCCCAGAGCCCGTAAGTAACCAGAAAAAATTCAGCTTACTTTGTCTCTTTTTAAAATCACAAGATGGTTGTTCGTTTCATAAAAATGTAAACATATGCCTACTGAACCATTCTAAGAATTTTTTCAGAAAATAAATCTTATATTTATATAAAGATCTGTACATGAATGTTCATATAGCAGTTCTACTTATAATGGCCAAGAACTTTAAACAACCCCAGTGTCCATCGGTAGGTGACTGGATAGAGGCTGGCATGTCCACATAATGAAATACTCAGTAGTAAAAAGAAACAGAGTACAGATGCACACATTATTCTGGATGAATCCAGAATAATGTGGATGAATCCAGAATAATGGATGAATGTGCTTAGTGAGAGAAGCCAGACAGAAACACAGGACACATGATATGATTTTATTTACATAAAATTCTAGAAAAATAGGAGCTAATCTATATGATGGAATGGAGACTAGTGGCTGCCTGGGGGAGAGGGGAGACAGAGCAGGGAGCAAAGAGTTAGAAAGGAAATGGGGAAACTTTACAGGGGGCGGGGGCGGGTGATGGTAGCAATGGTTTTCATGGGAGTAGGTACGTGCTGTAACATCAAATTATATACCTCATACACAGATGCAGTTTATGTCAGTTACACCTCACTAAAGCTTTTGAAAAAAAAAATCCACAATTCCTAATCCATAAAATGAATTTTCTTTTAGGGAGAAAGAATAACAGGATCTGATCTGATAAATCCAAGTTTGAGAGACTAACATTATCACTGTGCCAGCAATGATAATACCATGAAGGGTTTTGGGTCAGAGGCAGACAACCTAACCCCAGTGGCATTTATACTAGAAATGTGTAAGATGGTTAAGGAACAGAAAAAGCAAAATATTAACTTTTACTATACTATCTCAAATGGCTAAACAAAGGCATTAATAATCATCCTAACACGATTGATTTTATCCAGATATGTCTATGTTTGCTTCTGGGGAAAAAAAAAAAAGATTCTAGGAAGGGAAAATTTATTCATGCCACAAAACAGCTTCCTCAAAGGACTGGTAAACCTCCACATCACCAAGTCAAAAAGGAGCCGGTTATAATAGGTGATTACATTTTTCTAAAGAGAAAACTCATATCTGGAACTATTGAGTAATGTCAGTAGGATGGAGAAGGCAATCGTACCCCACTCCAGTACTCTTGCCTGGAAAATCCCATGGATGAAGAAGCCTGGAAGGCTGCAGTCCATGGGGTCGCTGAGGGTCGGACACGACTGAGAGACTTCACTTTCACGCATTGGAGTAGGAAATGGCAACCCACTCCAGTGTTGCCTGGAGAATTCCAGGGACTGGGGAGCCTGGTGGGCTGCCGTCTATGGGGTCGCACAGAGTCGGACACAACTGAAGTGACTTAGCAGCAGCAGCAGCAGGAATGGAATCCCTTATTTCCATGGTATATGTATTAAAGGGTCTGCAGAGTGATTTACCTGGTGCTGGAATGACTGTCTCTAAATGAGTCTGGTCAAGTTTCAGCTTGTCTCCAGAGTCAATCATCTTTACGACAGCTGTGTATTTGTCAATTACTTCCTGTCATGTAAAACCAACACTTTTATAACAGAAGAGAGATGCCAATATGAAGTCCAGGGACAGAAATAAATAAATGAAAACAAATGAAATTCTAATCAAAGAGTAAGAGCAACTTGTTTTAAGAGTAACTCCTTCTATTAATACCAATGGAGTTTATTTTCTTTAGAAGCCATATTTGATCAGGCTATGGTCCTTAAACAGTTCAATTCAAAGTTTAGTTGAGGTTTCACTTGGAAGGAAAAGGCTGGCCATCTTAGAATAAGTCTTTAAGACATATAGTGAGAGAAACAATTCTGTCTTGTTTAAATACATTAGGAGGGCAATTTATGTAGGCACCAGGCTGGCTGCTAGCATGAAACTATACTTAGGAAAATCAGAAGAAAGAAAAAGACTAGAGAGCTGATTTTTAAACTTTAAAATCCTAGAGCAATCAAGATAAGCCTCTCAGGTTAAACACAAGGAAGTCCTCCTTAGAACTCTGGGGCATCATTTCATTGCCGGTCAACAACGATGGGAATGCATAAGGTGTGCTTGCTGAAGTTTTTGACATGGCCATGGGCATCTATACTATTTGCTCCAGTAAGAAAGCAAACCACAGTTTATGCTATGGGTGGAGACAGAATATTTCTCCAACCATTGTGCAGTCAGTCATCAAAAGCCTTAGATACACTGCTTCTGCTGCTAGGACTTGGTTTTTGAGGAGTATCAAGATGGCTTTACTCAGCCCCCCAGCAGCTCCTTTCCCAAATTTCATCCCTAACTTCACAGTCCTACCTTTACGATCCCCTTCTTCTTATGATACTTCTCTCCAAGTTTTTTGGTTATAATTTTCACTATGATTTCCTAGGAAAAAAAAAAAAAGGACGGAAGGAACAATATAAATTACCTTTCCTCTTTTGATCCTACATTTTCAACCATTTTCACCAAAAAATCATAGTAAAATGTTAAGTGAAAGTGAAGTCACTCAGTCGTGTCCGACTCTTTGAGACCCCGTGGACTGCAGGTCACCAAGTTCCTCCGTCCACGGGATTCTCCAGGCAAGAATACTGAAGTGGGTTGCCATTTCCTTCTCCAGGGGATCTTCCCAACCCAGGGATTGAACCCAGGTCTCCCGCATTGCGGGCAGACGCTTTAACCTCTGAGCCACCAGGGAAGCTAAGACCCTTTGGAGTTGGAAGCTTTCCCAGCACAATGGCAAGACATTTTCTTAGCAATCTTTCATTTCTTCTTTCTCTTTTTAACTCAACACAATTGGTTACCAAGAGAAAAAATGCATATCTCATGGCTGATTTCCACAGGGAAGGTTCCCTGAAATCTAGCACTTCTACCTACCAATCTCAACTAGTCTAGGTCTTTCAGATAGCAAAAACAGAAAATAATTCTAGGCTTAAATTCAGGGGGTCCTTACAAAAATTTGGCATTAAACTCAAGGCGCATTACTGGTTCAAGAACAGGAAGCCACCCTCCAACAAAGGTACAACCAGAACTTTACAGAGCAGATGCACAGACGAGTCATTAAAGTTATAAATGTACCTCCAGAAGTGACAGATATTTAAGAAATTTAGCCATTTATATCAAAGACCATCTAAATCATTCACTAAGAGCACTGGGCCCAGTGGTAAAGAATCCACCTGCAATTCAGGAGACACAGGAGACATGGGTTTGATCCTTGGGTCAGGAAGATCCCTTGGAGGAGGGCATGGCAGCCCACTCCAGTATTCTTGCCTAGAGAATCCCACAGGCAGAGGAGCCTGGCAGGCTACCATCCATGGGGTCGCAAAGAGCTGGACACAACTGTACCAACTTAGCACACACGGAAGAACCCACTTAGATGTAAGAAGGCCCAGTGGGAAACGTACAGGCTGCAGCCAGTAATCTGTCCGTGCAGTTCTCTTCTTCTCCTCTTCAATCTGAGGACACATGAGACGTTCAAACAATTACCTCTTTAAAATATTCAGTTTATTTCTAATAACATTCTATTTAGCAAAAGAACTCCATAAAACACATTTCATAGAAGACTAATTATAATGTGCAAACTCTGATAAACATTTTCTGTAATTTATTTTTGATTGAAAAAAGCAACTCTAAGAAAATAAGGAACAGGCAAATCAACTGACCAAGAAGATAATAAACAGCCTCTATCAAATCAAACTGTGAGGTTGCCTGCCAACATCACACAGTCCCACCCCTCCTTCCTTCCCCAGACTGCCATGAGATGGAAAACAGGTGATGTGTTCAGGGGTAAAAATGTAACTCTTATGGACCAATCTGGCACAGTGTGCTTCAGTATACAGTTTGATGGCAAAAAGGAGCTTCCCTGTTTGACAAGGATGATAAAGCTGTCAAATGAAGGAGAAGGAAAACACATTCAGGAGAGATGTAAACAAAAGGGTGACCAAAAGGAAACATGCTGACCACGAGCAGAACTGCATCTCACACCTTTTTCTTTCTCAAGTGCTTAGTTAACCCTAAGTACCAACTGTCAAAGGGAATGAACAATGCCATTCTTTGGTTGATCTGAAATTTCATTTTAATTCTGCCGACTTCCCAATGTGAACAAAGAATACTCTATAAACTTGGCATGTTATATTCTAAGCAGGTAGATCCAGCTTTCTGTTTCACTTAATTAAATTCAAAATGGGCTCTAAGACTTCTGTGGGGATGCCCCTTTTCTCTGTAAAGTCAGATGCCATCACTCCAGTGCTCACTGGGCTCCAGCCACGTGGATCTTCCCTTCGGAGGCTGAAGTAGCGATCTTCCCCACCTCAGCTAGGGAACAAACTATTTCCCCACTCCCTGCCTTCAGGCCTCCTCAGCGCTTCACCTTTTGTGATTACTCGTCCACTGGTTCACTTTGTCTGGGATATCTCCTTTGCTAGAGCAAAAACTCCATGACACCCAGGGTCCATGTTTTTCTCCCTACTCCACACACGCAGGACCTTGCATGATGCCCAGGACATAAGAGCAACTCTGCATGGGTTGAATGCTAGAATGAACACATCTTACAGTGTACACGCAATATGTTATACTTTAGGCTGTTCTGACTGCTCTGCATTTTCTGTTTTTCCAATAATGAAGACCAGTTTTCTCCTATCCCTTCGCAAATGAAGGAAAAAGGTTGAGGAGCCCAGGGGAAATGATGTTAAGAGGGAAAATAATCAGTCTCTTGTACCCATTTATTCTTTCTCTTCATAAATAACTTGAAAATTTCATAAATTTATTGATCAGGGAAGGTGGTGGGGTGAAAGGGAGAAATGTGTATTTAAAGATATATTAAGAACCTTCTGCAGAATGACTCCAGAATTTCAGGTAAATTTAAAGCAGAAGTATAGCTCTAAGTCAGACAATCACAGGTGTTCAATGATGTCACATAAATTTGACTATCTGGTATAATCAAATTAAAAATATGTCTAAATGTTCTCTTCCCAGCTAGGAGGTGTTAAGTGTAAGTTAAGAGGCCACAGAAGAGATCCCTGGAGGATGCCAATTTTCTGAGCCACTAAAGGTGAGCAGAGCTTTTATTTCTGGCGTCAATCATCATGATGGTCCTTTTAAATGAAATCTACTGACCACAATTTCAGGAAGAGTTCTGCAGACAGCAGTTGAGGCAACTATCTAGGGAGGTTCCAGCTCCACTCAGATGGAAATGCATCTGGGCTCTTCATCCCTAATCTGGCCTGAGCACATTTTCCTCCCTTTGTATTAATCTCATAATTGGTGAAACTGTTTAACTCTCCTTGGTTGGAATCACATCGTTCACTGAATAGCTGGAGTGGACAAGCAGTTCATAAAGCTCACCTCCATGATTTCATCGAGGGCAGATTTCTTCTTCTTCTTCTCCTTTGACAGAGCCGAGCTCTGGGAGGACTCCTTCCGCTTCACTGATGCCGCGGTCCCGATCGTTTTCAGGGCACTTGGTCCCAAAGAACTGAGGGGAAGAGGAATGCGCTCTTAAAAACTGTGCAAACGTGCAGGCTTTATAATGGGTGAAAGGAACACCACAGAAGGAGCCTGTTAAACACGGTTAACTACAGATTAGTCAAAACAATGACGGGACACAGGGATCTCTTCTGTGGCCTCAAAACAATCACGTATAGGACTGGGAGCACGGAGCCCTCCAGTCCCCACCCCAAGTCAGCGCCACTCTACCTGTGTGACCCAGCCGTGGACAGCAGCAGCAGCCTCAGGGCTGGGGCCACGAGGGTTTCTGTCTACTTCTGCTAGGACCCTTAGCAATTTTCCCTACGCCCCAATTCCCCAGCTGTAAATGGGGATTGTAATGTGGCCCAACTCTAGTTGGATCACAAGGATCAACCAGGTGAGAGGTTTGTAAAACAGCCAGCGGAAGTCCAGCACAAGGCTGTTGGTTTCATTTCTTTAAAACAAAGATTTCAACATTCAGTATGAATTTTTTTTATTACTCCTGATGCCTGAGGTCTTCACAGCACACATTCTCAACTTTTGAGTGCTACTATACAACTGTCACCACTGGCCCCAGAATACCATCCCTGATTTACTATGTACACTTGTCATTCTGAACAATTTGCTATTGATTGAGCCATGCCTGTCCAAGCCTCTGTAATTCTGCACATGTCTCTTTACACCTGATAGTCTCTCCATTTATTTCCATTTGTCGAAATTCTTTAAGATCCATTCTTCATGAGACTTCATGGATCGTGTCCTTTTTTGAACTGCCAGAGCACTTAGGGGCAGGCACCCCACTCCACCTCATATAAAACCCTTTGTATACATGATTCCTCTTTCACAGGAGGGGAGAGACTACATATATCCATATATATATTTTTTTTCCCTCCTGTAAAGTAGCAGTAACTATCCTGTGACTCAAATACATGCTCCATTAATATTTGCTGACTCACTGAACCCTACCAGTCTAATTAAATATTTTGTCATATTTACAAAATATGAAACTGAGTCATACTAAAGCTGTTACTTTTTCTTAAAACTAAGCTGAATAATAAAGAAACCCAGTTAAAAAATGGGCAATAAGTGATTCTCCGAAGGTTATAAATGGCCAAAAGCACATGAAAAGACCCTTACCATCACTAACCATTAGGGAAATGCAAATCAAAACCAAAATAAAACACACTCACTAGGCTGCTATATTAAAAAAAAAACACAGAAAATAACAAATGTTCACAAGGATGTGGAAAAACTCGAGCCCCTTGTGCAAATGCTGGTGGGAATGTAAAATGGTACAGCTGTTGTGGAAAACCTTTTAAAAATTAAACACAGAATGACCATATAATCCAGCAAAGCCACTTCTGGATAAACACCCAAAGGAACTGAAAGCAGGAATGTGAACAGATATTTGTACACTGAGGTTCAGAAGAGCATTAACCACAAGCACCAAAAGGCGAAAACAACTCAAACGCTCACGATGGATGACTGGATAAACAAAACGTGGTCTACATGTACAAGGGGACATTTCCATCAAGACTAAAGAAGAAAGAAATGCTGATCCAAGCCAAGACATGGATATACCTTGACGATGCTGTGCTAAGTGAAAGAAGCCAGACGCCAACAAATACTGTATGATTCTGCTCAGAGTCACAAAGACAGATAAGCAGAACAAAGGCAGCCAGGGACTGAGGGGAGGGGCAGCGGGGAGTTATTTTTTAGAGTGCAGAGTTTCACTTTGGGGTGATGGAAAGTCATGGAGATGGATGGCGGTGATGCTTGTACCACAGTGTGAATCTACTTAATGCCACTGAATTATATACCATTGTGATTAATCAGAACAACAACAACAACCCTCTTCCCAAACAAAAAATTGAGCTAGGTTAAATAAGCATTGGGCTTCCCTGGTGATTCAGCTGGGAAAGAATCTGCCTGCTATGAGGGAAACCTGGGTTTGATCCCTGGGTTGGGAAGATCTCCTGGAGAAGGCAATGGCAACCCACTGCAATATTCTTATCTGGAGAATCCCCATGGACAGAGGAGCCTGGGGGCTACAGTCGATGGGGTCGCAAAGAGTCAGACACGATGGAGTGACTAAGCACAGCACAGAAATAAGCATCATGTAGAATATGAAGGAAAACAGCAAACATGACCCAGCTCAAAAGATAAATTCCACCAGATACCGGTGTCCTCCTGAATACCTATCCGTGTTTAAAACTCCATGACTAAAACTGAGGGCACCGCACTTGACAAGCAGCACGTGCATATCTGATGGAAGAACACGAGGCCCTCGAGAAGACAGAACATGAGGGGGAGACACAAATTCCCGGCCACGGGCCATCCCAGGCCTTGACACACTGCAGCCTGAGGGCCAGACCCAGTCTACTGCCTGCCTGCATAAACGAGATGGAACTGGAACACAGCCGGGCTCATTCGCTTACGTACTATCTGTGGCTGCTTCCGCAGTCCGACAGCACAGTTATGTGGAGTGGTGACCGGCACACGGCCAACAAAGCCGAAAACACTCACTATGTGGTCCTCTACAGAAAAGGCTGGTCAGCTCCGCTCAGTACCACACCCTTTAGATGGGAGGCAATTGCTACTGAGTGTCTACTAACACATTTATACTGTACCAGGTGCTAAGGAGATAGCTGGAGAAGTTAAGTCTCTATTCTCAGAAAATCATAATAGAGCAGGTAAAACAAAAAGTGTATACCCCAGCTAACACAGTGGGCTATGATCGAAAAATAAATACTGCCAGAGCACAGAAAGAACCATTGGGGGAAGAAGGAGTCAGGGAGTAGTAAATGTTTACCATGTGAAACATTCTAATAAAAAATGAGCTTTCCTCAAAAAACAGAATCAGCTCATCACAGACAGATAAGAAAAAAACAGTTTCTAAGAAAAAATCAATCAACCATTAAACGAAACAAAAAGAGATGAAAATGACAACTAGAAAAAATAACTCACAATCCTGCACCTTTTAAGACAGTCATCAATATTCCACCCAAACTCTCAAGTTCTAAGATACCTGTCCACGTGGCTCACCTTGATTTGGAAGATGCTGCTCCTGAACTACAGGCTCCTTTGTTCAGATTAAATGTAACTGGAAGAAAAGAACTGGTATTCGATATACATTTGGGGAAAATTCTAGCAAAACATCAGGTAAATACCACAAAGAAGCCACACAGTAATTCATGGACATTTTGAATAAATGAGAGCTGGAATGCTCCTACCCAGAGATCATAAACTCCTGTAAAATATACTGAAGTGGTGCTTACAGAGCAGGGAGAGACCCTCACTGGATAGAGCACGTGGCCTTGACCCTTCCCCACTCCGCCTTCCCTCTCCCTTTGGTAACAGGAATCCCATTTTGTTTGGGTGTCTGTAGGCCTCACACATGGCTTGGAGGATGCTATGGTCTGAAGGGGTGTGTCCCCTCCCAAATCCAAACACCCAAGGGGATGGGACTAGGAGGTGGGACCTGTGGGAGGGGATAAGTATGGTTCTTTGGTCTAAACCAATCAAAATCATTCCATTTCCTTTCCCAGTGACTGTTTTTGAGGGGGACACGAGATACAGTCTGACTAATGACATTCAAAAGGAAGTCTGCTGCTAGGAAGAAGGTCTTCTAGGAAAAGACCTAGGAGACCTGACTTGCTCACAGGGGACTCCAGAAGAGAAACAGGCTGTTTTCCTCTGGACAGGCTGGGTCTGCATATGATGGCTGGAGTGCTGGCAGCCACCTCGTGTCCAGCTGCTGACAGTGTGACAGCAGGAATCACCCTATCTCTGGGAGTTGGAGTCTTGGTATGGCAAAGTATTTCCTTACCGTTTAGGCTAATTTTACTCAGTCTGGTTATTCGTTGCTGAAGGCATTCCATCTAATTCACTGTTATCACCTTTTCATTTTACTCATGAGAATAAAGCAGTCCAGGTAGGTAATATGTCCTGTTCCCAAACATGTTGTTAGTTTTGGGCAGGGCCAACATAAAAGCATCCATTTTCAAACATGAAGAAAAGTACCTTTTTCTTCGTCATTTTCTCTGCTTAATTCCGTAAAAACAGGGACTTCCTTAAAAAAAAAAAAGAGTTTGAAGGTTTGGTTCACAGTGCATTTACTAACAATATTCAAGAGCTCTAAATTGTAACTCATTATCTAAAACAGTTAAGGTACTAAATAAGAGATTGCATGTATTGTAAACATCTTCCAATAAGACATCCTATGGGGGGTGTGGAAGGAGTTGGAAATAAGCCACATGCTTCTCAACAGGAGAATGAATAAACACTGTTATATTCATAAAATGAAAGGTTATACATCAATCAAAAAGAGAAAGAAGCGCTAGTGGGAAAGGACATGGTGAAAGACACACACAGAACGTTATGCTGAGCTAAGGAAGCCAGACACGAAGAGAACATACCATCAGTAAAAATAAACAAATGCATGAGTACATAGATAAAAAAGACAGCACGCTGGATGACTCCATTCTTACAGCGTTCAAAGACAGGTTAAACTAACCAATAATTAATAATAGTGTGTTGGAACAGTGCTTCCTTCTCTGGGGACAAGGGGTACTGGTTAGGAATGGGCATGCGGGAACCTTCTAAGATACTGGAAATGTTTAATATGTTCATCTGGGTGGTAGCCACATGGACTATCTACTTATCCGTAGTTGGACCAACCCATCTGTTCATCTAAAGACACACACATATGTAAAAGTTGATGGAAGTGTAGCCGTCAGATTCGCGCATGCCATACACTTTATGCATGCTGCATCCCAGTAAGAAGCTTTAACAACACTCAACGGATAGTAGATTCACATACACACTAGGCTGTATTTTCCTGCTCTCACACACGTCTAGTATACAAGCTCCTCGAAGGCAGGGATTTTCATCTTCTCTCCATACTGGATCCCCAGTGCCTATAAGAACGCCTGGCACACAGAGGTGACCAATAGCTATCTGCTGAAATAAGTGCCTTGATCTAGTTATTCTAACGGCTGAAACAATTTTATCATGCCTCCCTCCCCGTTCACCTGGGTTTGGCCCAGTGACTCCTCAGGACTCCTCAGCCTGGGGGGCTGTATCAGCCTTTAAATATTCTTACGCCATCCCAGGCTGGAGCAGGCGCTGGCCCTGTGTTCCCACACCCTGCGGTCTGCCCCAGCACTGCATTAGCTACAGCCAGTTGAACTAACCTGTTCGCGTCTTCCCCTTTAGGTACTGACTCTATTTCAGGGATGAGGAAACAGGTTTAGAAGATTACACAGCTACATAAGCACGTGAAGTCAGGAAGTGACCTAGCTTTGTCTCCACTCCACAACCTGGGCTTTTATACCAGGCCACGCGCTTTCTCCTACAAAATGCGGCTCAAGAACTAAACAAGTAAGTGATTGTGCCTCTTCAGACCTTTGTCTGTTGCATCTCTGGAAGATGCCCACCTGCTCTTTTCCTTCCAGACCTCTTCTCACTTGTTCTTGAATAAATTTGGCGGTTTTTTCTTCATCATCGAGGTCCTGCTTCTTCTTTTTCTCTAGTTCCAGCTGCCGGCGGATTGTTTCAGGGTCTCTATCTATATACTGAATATACCAGCCTTTTGGTGTTTCATCCACTTTGCACAAACCTTTAAGAAAGTAACCGATACTATTAATTTTATACACAATCAAAGCTGAAAGCAAATATAAATGTGATCTGTCTGCAGTAATTACTCATTCATTCAAGTACACTCATTCAAACAAGTTCAAATACACAAATTCACACAGCTACTGACATTTAGATTTTAATTGGAATACTTTCTCTCTAA
The DNA here is from genome assembly GCA_006410675.1 of Oreotragus oreotragus. Taxonomy (NCBI): domain Eukaryota; kingdom Metazoa; phylum Chordata; class Mammalia; order Artiodactyla; family Bovidae; genus Oreotragus; species Oreotragus oreotragus. Next base: position 367,630 of record SJYX01005170.1, read on the forward strand.
TATTTTTGCCTAGGTTGCGCCAACACATATAAACAAGGGAAACATTAAAAAACAGATTATCCTGCTTAGTAATTATTCAACTGTCTCTAAGCATTTAACATCCACTGAGTACATGATTATACGGTGGAAGTGAGAAATAAATTTAAGGGACTAGATCTGATAGATAAGAGTGCCTGATGAACTATGGACGGAGGTTCATGACATTGTACAGGAGACAGGGATCAAGACCATCCATGGAAAAGAAATGCAAGAAAAGCAAAATGGCTGTCTGGGGAGGCCTTAAAAATAGCTATCAAAAAAAAAAAAAAAAGAAGTGAATAGCAAAGGAGAAAAGGAAAGACATAAGCATCTGAATGCAGAGTTCCAAAGAATAGCAAG
>SJYX01005170.1:370895-401507 GCA_006410675.1 Oreotragus oreotragus
GATGTTCAAGCTGGTTTTAAAAAAGGCAGAGGAACCAGAGATCAAATTGCCAACATCGCTGGATCATGGAAAAAGCAAGAGAGTTCCAGAAAAACATCTATTTCTGCTTTATTGACTATGCCAAAGCCTCTGACTGTATCGATCACAATAAACTGTGGAAAATTCTGAGAGAGATGGGAATACCAACCACCTGACCTGCCTCTTGAGAATCTGTATGCAGGTCAGGAAGCAACAGTTAGAACTGGACATAGAACAAACAGACTGGTTCCACATAGGAAAAGGAGTACGTCAAGGCTGTATACTCTCACTCTGCTTATTTAACTTATATGCAGAGTACATCACGAGAAACACCGGGCTGGAAGAAGCACAAGCTGAAATCAAGATTGCCGGGAGAAGTATCAATAACCTCATATATGCAGACGACATCACCCTTATGGCAGAAAGTGAAGAGGAACTAAAGGGCCTCTTGATGAAAGTGAAAGAGGAGAGTGAAAAAGTTGGCTTAAAGCTCAACATTCAGAAAACGAAGATCATGGCATCTAGTCCCATCACTTCATAGGAAATAGATGGGGAAACAGTGGAAACAGTGTCAGACTTTATTGTGGAGGGGTCCAAAATTACTGCAGATGGTGACTGCAGCCATGAAATTAAAAGACGCTTACCCTTGGAAGAAAAGTTATGACCAACCTAGATAGTATATTCAAAAGCAGAGACATTACTTTGCCAACTAAGGTCTGTCTAGTCAAGGCTATGGTTTTTCCAGCAGTCATGTATGGATGTGAGAGTTGGACTGTGAAGAAAGCTGAGCGGCGAAGAATTGATGTTTTTGAACTGTGGTGTTGGAGAAGACTCTTGAGAGTCCCTTGGACTGCAAGGAGATCCAACCAGTCCATTCTGAAGGAGATCAACCCTGGGATTTCTTTGGAAGGAACGATGCTAAAGCTGAAACTCCAGTACTTTGGCCACCTCATGCGAAGAGTTGACTCATTGGAAAAGACTTTGATCCTGGGAGGGATTGGGGGCAGGAGGAGAAGGGGACGACAGAGGATGAGATGGCTGGATGGCATCACCGACTCGATGAACTAAGTTTGAGTGAACTCCAGGAGTTGGTGATGGACAGGGAGGCCTGGCGTGCTGCAATTCATGGGGTCGCAACAAGTCGGATACGACGGAGTGACTGAACTGAACTGAACTGAGTACATGATATTCCTGCTGACTTCACAAGCAGAAAACTTTCCCCAAAAATGGAATAAAGAAACACACTGAATAAGTAATACAACAATAAAAAAAGTTTCTTCATCTTTTTTTCCCCTGAACTTTTTATCCCATTTGAAATGGGAAAAGCAGCAGCAAATTTAAAAATTGACTTAACAAGAGTTTGTGAAAGTGAAATGAACATGGGGGGAAAAAACTGGAAGAGGACAGGTACCTCTTAGTTGATATTCAACCTAACAATTGGATGCTTCAGTGATAAACCTTGGCATCATTCAGAGAATGGCTGCAGACGCCCTTACACACCCACAGTACGCAAAAGCAACCCTGCAGGAGATACTCCTCTCTACCAGTTTCTAACTGTCCTACTCAACCTCTTTTCCATATATTTACACAGAAAGTGGACAGAGGAGTCTGGCGGGCTACCATCCACAGGGTCACAAGAGTCAGACACAACTGAGCGACTGGCACACAGAATACAGGACCATCTTCTCCCCGCCGACAGGCAGCCATGGAACAGTCGCTCCCATCACGTCTTGCTCTCACCTTCTCTGCCCAGCCACTTGGTGAAATCTGTCAGTGTCTCCCACTGTGTGGCGTTCATGTGGATGTGCTCCCGGTGGCTGATGTACTCATTGTAGACAATGTTGTTGTGAACCCTCTTGGTGCCTGAGAACAAAATACAACACGGCAGACCCTGAGCAGATTATAAGATTACAAAGTCATTGTGTGGACAAGACTTAATGTGCTTACCAAAGCGTCTCCTGAGAAGTTCTAGGAAGTCATTTCGGAACTCCCTAAAAAAGCAAGAAGGGAAGGCATTAAGGTAATTTCTACAAATATACAGCATCATCTTCCTGAAATTTAAGCCATCATACAGTTTTCATGAGCAAATGATATATGAAATATCTACGTGAACATCTGTTGTGAACCTTTAAACATTGAACAAGGGAAGAATCCTGAAAGAGTATAGCTTTCAACAATTAAAGTTAAAAGTTGGTTTGGAGCTGAAACTTTGTCTTGGTGAAGTAGGCACAAGGTGACCATGGGTCTCTGGAGAGGGTTCTTCATGAAGTTTCACGCTTCATGAAGTCTCAGTAAATGTGGTGTAATAACCCCATTCTATCAATAACAAAACTGCCTTTTCCATGTGAAGCTGGCACTTAATGTGTCCCTCTGAGCTAAGCAGAATGTTAAGTGCCAGATAAACATAGGTGAGTAAGATATAAATCCTCACCAGGGTCACAACCTAGCAGAACCGTCATAACCGTAACAGAAGCTGAACTGTTGCTTGGCTAAGCTAACTGAAACAGAGATGTAAGAAGATGTCACGTGAAGCCTTGGGCAAGATGCCAGGAGGCAGAGGCAATCTTTAATCTGGGTGGTGAAGTACAAATAGAATTTTTACAGATGAAAAGGAAAAGAAGGCTGCTCCCAACCCCAACCGGCACAGAAGCATGAAGGTATCACTTGGTATTTGAGAAATGACAGACAGGCAGACAACAGTTATTTCAAATTAAATATTCAGGACATACTCTTCTCAAAAATAAACAAATGAGCTTGTTATATCAAGGAAAACAACCGACAATATTTGTTGCCAATATAAAATCTGAGCTTCCAAGCAAAAATGGAAATTTGGTAAACTAGTATCCACCACCATGATTTGACACACTTCGTAACACTTAAAGGTGTTTCTGAAGCACTGACTGGCATTAATGAGTATGATGTTATGACACTGTATAGTAAAACGTATCACTGTTCAGAATACCTCTGTACCGAAATAATAATAAACAGATAATATTAATCAAGTACTGAGCACTCTTCTAAACACTTACAAAATATTAACTCATTTAATCTTCACCTATGTGAGAGTTGGACCATAAAAAAAACCTGAGCACTGAAGAATTAATGCTTTTGAAAAAGACCCTGATGCTGGAAAGACTGAAGGCAGGAGGAGAAGGGGACGACAGAGGATGGGATGGTTGGATGGCATCACCAACTCGATGGACATGAGTTTGAGCAGGCTCCGGGAGTTGGTGAAGGACAGGGAAGCCTGGCATGCTGCAGTCCATGGGGTTGCAAAGAGTTGGACACAACTGAGCGACTGACCTGAACTGAATCTTCACATAAACCCTATGAAGGAAAGCCAATACTTGAGAAGATACAATATCTATAGATAAACTCTGGAAGTTCAGCGAAAGTCACTCAGCTCCTGAGTGGAGAGGCCAGGTTTGAAGGACTTAAAAGTCAGGCAGTCTGATTCCAGAGCTGTGCTCTCAGCCACAATTGTTTTAGCATGAAAGACAGTTTTTCATTATGTTTGATGTGGAAGGAAGGAAAAACTGAATCATGAGAAATACTTTTTTTTTTTTTTAAACAATTCCACACAATGATAAGTTGTCAAAAGAAGACAAAAATGGAGCACAAAGTTAATGCAGCTATCACATTAATTTGTAAGGAATAAACAGAGCCTCCAATATATAAAATATTAAGCATTTCTTAAATGTTCAACTGAATAAAGCTTATGAGATAACGATGGTGTTGAGTTACTTACTCTGAAAAATAATCCATAAACTGCTGAGGATTTTCTGAAGCCAGCAACAGCTGTCTCTGATGAGATTCAGACATACAATGACACTTAAAGCCATTCTATAAAAAATGCAAAGGCAGTGGTTAAATTCTGATTTAGGTCATTAAAATTATTTAATTACTAATAAACAATAATTTAATATATAGAAAACAATGATTTAATAACTAACATTAATAAAAATTAATAAATTAATAAGCAATTAAACAATAAATAACTGCTCTTTGATGATAAATTATAAAAAAATAATCAAGTCACTGGCTGTAGCATCCTGTTGTGTTTTTTTAAAGAAAAAACTTTATAAAACTGAGTTCTGCAACCTTGCTAATCAAAGAAGAATCCCCGAAGATTAAAGAGACAGAAAAATGGCACTTCAGAAAACAGACATTAGCAAGAAACATTACAGGGCACAGTAACAAACAGTGATTTCATACTTTGACTCTTAACAAATTGCTATTGGGCACCTACTTCATACAAAGTATTAAGCAAGAATTTCGAGATATAATGAAGTAAAATGGGTCATTAGTGAATTTAAGTTCTGCAACCTTGCTAATCAAAGAAGAATCCCCGAAGATTAAAGAGACAGAAAAATGGCACTTCAGAAAACAGACATTAGCAAGAAACATTACAGGGCACAGTAACAAACAGTGATTTCATACTTTGACTCTTAACAAATTGCTATTGGGCACCTACTTCATACAAAGTATTAAGCAAGAATTTCGAGATATAATGAAGTAAAATGGGTCATTAGTGAATTTCCATTAGGGAAACTATTACATTTTCACTCACTTTCCTATACTTTACTCCTATACTTTAGCTCATTACCCAAAAGACACTACTTCGTATTATACATAATCTTTATCATACTAAATCTGTATATTCTTCAGATGATTAAAAAAAAAAATACAAGTTTTGGCTTCGTATCTACGCTGCTTAGCAACTGAACCTAACTCTTCACTAGTAACAGACATGAGAAAGTGCCTCTCCTCTGTCTCCCTCTCAGGAATGGCGCCGTCCTGACCCTGCACCCAGTCCAGGATGCAGAACGCTGCAGCCCAGAGGCCTCCACCTCCACGGCGCTCTGTCTGCTCAGCCCTCCTAACGACTCGCCCGGTCCCTCTGCTGAACCCCCTTCCCACTGTCCTGAGTCCAGCCTCAGTCTTGCTTAGAGCAGCTTCCTAATCTTTAGTCATCCACAGACGCCTACAGAATTTTTGCCAGGACCCAGTTTATAGAAACTACAAGCGTTAAGAGAACGAGGACAAAAGACAACCACAAGCAAAAGTAATGGATAAAAGGGAATCCTCCAGCATCACTACTGGCCTAGTCTCTTCAAGCCAATGTCAAGGAAAACAAATAGGGGTAAGGAAAGGTGTTCCATCTCAAATTTAAAACTGAGAGAGAATTAAAAGTCCCAGTATACCACACCACTGAGACTTTTAGGGCAGTGAAACTATTCTGACACTAGTATCACACTACAATGGTGGATATTAGTCACTACACATTTGTCCAAAACCACAGAATGCTCTACACCAAGAGTGAATTCTAATACAAACTATGCAGTTCGGTGCTGATGATGCACGAATCGCCTCACTGATTGTCACAAAAGTCCTATCCTGTTGCGTCACGCTGATGGTCTGGAAGGCTGTACATGCTGAGGGCAGGGTGAGTAAGACAGATCTTTGTACCTTTCAAAAAATGGACTTCATTTTTGCTGTGAACCTGAAACTGCTCTAAAAATTAGTCTTTTTTTAAAAAGTTCTAATAACTAAATCCAATGTACTGCTTTTGACTGGATCTTGGTTTAAAAAATAACTGGGTTTGTTTTTTTTTTTTGCTTGTATTTTTATTTTACTGAGGTATAGTTGATTTACAATGTGTTAATTGCCACTGTGTAGCAAAGTGATTCAATTATACACTTACATTCTTTTCCATTATGGTTTATCACAGGACACTGAATACAGTTCCTTATGCACCCCGCCCCAAAAAAAGTTTTATACAGCATTCACAGGAATAATTGAGAAAATGTGACTATGCAGTATATACCATGTGATACGAAGAAATTATTTATTTGACTGCACTGGGTCTTAGAGTTGTAGCATATGGGATATATTTTTCCATGTGGCTCATGGGCTCTCTAATCACAGGCATGTGGACTCCAGGGCTTGGGGGCTCAGCGATTGTGGTGCATGGGTTTACCTGCTCCGTGGCACGTGGGATGTTAGTCCCCCAACCAGGGACTGAACCTGTGTCCCCTGCATTGAAAGGAGGATTCCCTACCACTGGGCTACCAAAAAAGTCTTGAAGAAATGTTTATTAATTTGGTTATGTGTCGTGACATATATTGTGACTATGTAGAAAAATATCCTAATATTTTAGAGGAGCATATTTAAACATTTTTGGAGTTTAAATGGATGAAGCACAAACTGAAATCAAGACTGTCGGGAGAAATATCAATAACCTCAGATATGTAGATGCCACCACCCTTATGCAGATGACATCACCCTTCGCACAAATCGAAGAAGAACTAAAGAGCCTCTTGATGAAAGTGAAAGAGGAGAGTGAAAAAGCTGACTTAAAAACCCAACATTCAAAAAACGAAGATCATGGCATCTGGTCTCTTCACTTCGTGGCAAATAGATGGGCAAACAGTGGAAACAGTGGCTGACTTTATTTTTGGGGGCTCCAAAATCACTGCAGATGGTGACTGCAGCCATGAAATTAAAAGATGCTTACCCCTTGGAAGAAAAGTTATGACCAACCTAGATAGCATNGGGGAAACAGTGGAAACAGTGTCAGACTTTATTTTTGGGGGCTCCAAAATCACTGCAGATGGTGACTGCAGCCATGAAATTAAAAGATGCTTACTCCTTGGAAGAAAAGTTATGACCAACCTAGATAGCATATTCAAAAGCAGAGACATTACTTTGCCAACAAAGGTCTGTCTAGTCAAGGCTATGGTTTTTCCTGTGGTCATGTACGGATGTGATAGTTGGACTGTGAAGAAAGCTGAGAGCCGAAGAATTGATGCTTTTGAACTGTGGTGTTGGAGAAGACTCTTGAGAGTCCCTTGGACTGCAAGAGATCCAACCAGTCCATTCTAAAGGAGATCAGTCCTGGGTGTTCACTGGAAGGACTGATGCTGAAGCTGAAGCTCCAGTACTTTGGCCACCTCATGCGAAGAGTTGACTCATTGGAAAAGACCTGGATGCTGGGAGGGATTGGGGGCAGAAGGAGAAGAGGACGATAGAGGTTAAGATGGCTGGATGGCATCACCGACTCAATGGACATGAGTTTGAGTGAACTTTGGGAGTTGATGATGGACAGGGAGGCCTGACGTGCTGTGATTCATGGGGTCGCAAAGAGTCGGACACAACTTAGTGACTGAACTGAACTGATACAATTCAATTTTACATATTTTAGAAAGTTAATTTTTAAGATATAATCTGAAGTGACTTTGAATACAAAGAAGGAACTTGTTCTAATGCTGCAAAAAAAGATTACAATTGAAAAAATTGCAAGAGACCAAGCTTGGATTAAGTCTGGAGTTGTGAAGACAGGGGTTTTTCTGCTGTTGTTTTTGCATAGTCCACAGATAATAAAATGTTATCATAGAAATATGAATGGCAGTCTTCTCTAAACAAAGGATTCTCTGGTGAATTCTCATCCTGTCATTAGCTACATAGAATTATGAGCTTCTCTTTGCATTTAGACCACTAGAATGATGTTCTGATACAAATCTGTGTGACTTTTATAAGTTACCTGAAGTTTCAAAACTTCACTTTCTTAAACTGGGAATAACCAAATTGATAATATTGGGAGACAATTTCCCATGTTGTTGTTGTTGTCTAATTATTAAGTCATGTCCAACTTTTTTGTGACCCTGTGGAGTGTAGCCCACCAGGCTCCTCTGTAAATGGAAATCTCTAGGCAGGAATACTGGAGTGGGATGCCATGTCCTACTCCAGGGGATCTTTCCAACCCAGGGATCTAACACGCATCTCCAGCATTGGCAGGCAAGTTCTTTACCACTGAGCCACCAGGAAAGCCCAGTTTCCCACAAGTCTTCCGTATTTCTGCTTATCTTGTGAATCAAGATCCTCCTAACACTTTGTTCCAGACTACCTTTTCGAAAATATTTGCACAACAAAGAACCCTGAAAGATATATGCCAGGCTAGAAGCACTACCTTTTGCTGCCATAATAATAATCATCATAATAATAGCTCCTTCCCGAGCAAAATATGGGCCAGTTTGCTTATAGGCCCTTTAAAAGACTGAAGTTTCCTAAAATTTGGCTTCCTCTCCTGTAACACAGCCCGGGAGTCGCCCAGCTCTCACTGCACTGCCCTATAGGCATCTGGATGTGGAGACTGGAACAAATGCTGGTAGTCTGGTTTCTGCCGTTTCTGTAACACAGTTCTCCATCTCTGTTCCACCAGTCTGTATCTTCTACCTGCATCGGTGAATCTATGTCAATAGATGTGGCATGTGGAATAAAATCTCAGCCCCTTCACAGTTCCTGACATACATTTCATATTGTTGTTGTGGAAATCAAATTATGCAACACTTTTATAAACCTTAGCTCTATGCTAGGGCAAAGAAGCATTCAAAAATTTTAGCTATAACATTATCACTCAATCCAATGTTCAACAACATCCATAAATTTATCATTAAGCCTCACCTTTCAAAAGCTGTACTTAATTATAGATTTTTAGGATTTTATACCATTTTGCTTCTCTATCTTATTTCATAATTGAATTAAATTTAGTGAAATTCAAGTGAATTAAAAGTTGTATTTTTAATATGTTTAATATGTCCACCATTTTAGCATTTTCAACTTTCTACTCATTTCAAAACACATTATGACATAAAATAGCCTAATAATTGAACAAACACTGTTATACAAAGATATTAATATTTCTAAAATCAAACAGTTGGCAGATGGAATATTCCAAGTATGAGATGGTGGCAAATATTTGCTAACTGGTGTATGAAAGCAGATTCAGTATGTATAAGAAAAAAAGTTAAGGGCTTAATTATTTTAAGGGTATGTACTACCTGTGGATATTATATAAATTTAAAAACTTAAAATTTCATAAATTTTTACTTATTTTAAAACTATAACTCTATCTCTCTCTTTTTATAAGCTTTTCCATTACTATGCCTGCCTGTGGTCAAACTACCAAGAAGAAAAGTGAAAGAACTCAGTCAAGCTTTCGATAACAACAAAAAATTAATAATCAAACGATTAACATTAAGTATAAAGCTATTAATGACATCAATTTTCTGAAGTTTTTTTTTAAATATACACAAAATGTCTTTTTCTTTTCACTTTATACTATAATAAATGCCTCATAGATAAGTAAAACAAAATTATTTTCCTGAGTAAATATTCAACCCAATTACTGAGCTGAATTTAGAGATTGTAAATCTTCTCAACAAAAGGAAAGGTCATGAATTAAGAAATAAACTTTTGTAATCTGGTACCTTTATTCCAATTAATGCACAGGTAATAATATTGAAATAATTAAAAATTATGAAGAACTAAAGAATCGATGCTTTTGAACTATGGTGTTGGAGAAGACTCTTGAGAGTCCTTTGGACTGCAAGCAGATCCAACCAGTCCATTCTGAAGGAGATCAACCCTGGGATTTCTTTGGAAGGAATGATGCTAAAGCTGAAACTCCAGTACTTTGGCCANTTTTGAACTGTGGAGTTGGAGAAGAGTCTTGAGAGTCCCCTGGACTGCAAGGACATACAATCAGTCCATCCTAAAGGAAATCAGTCCTGAATATTCATCGGAAGGACTGATGCTGAAGCTGAAACGCCAATACTTTGGCCACCCGATGGGAAGATCTTACTCATTGGAAAAGACCCTGATGCTGGGAAAGATTGAAGGCAGGAGGAGAAGGGGACGACAGAGGATGAGATGGTTGGATGGCATCACCGACTCAATGGACATGATTTTGAGTAAACTTTGGGAGTTGGCGATGGACAGGGAGGCCTGGCGTGCTGCAGTCCATGGGGCCGCAAAGAGTTGGACATGACTAACCGACTGAACTGAACTGATTTAAACATTTAGAAATGAAATATCCTGATGTTTGTAATTTACTTTAAAATATTTCAGGGAAAAGGACACAGCAAAATACTTCACATGTTAAATCTGGGTAAAGGGTATACGGATTTCCACGTACTAGTTTTCTGTGTGAGAATTTTACCCTGAGTAATAGTAAAGAGAACCAAAGAGAAATTAAAGAGAAATGACATCAGTGTCATTCAACGTGAGTCCCATCTAAAGTATCTCATCCCTCACTTGCAGAAACACTGGATTACATTATTCCAAGTGTCCACTGTTCTTCCTTTACTACCCAATTCAACATCCAGAGATAAATAGGATCCTGTCACTAGTCTGCTGTCAATTTTTCCAGGTGCTTTTATCATCCACCTAAATAATGGGAAAAAAGTGCTCCACAGCACAGTCTACAAAGCTTCTCAATATCTGCTCCTCAGGCGCTTTGCACATAATTTACTCATTTAAAACTCAAAAAGTCTCACAAGAACGGACAATTACTAGGCTCACTTTTCAGATAAGTGAACAGATGGAGAGAAAGCAAGTAACTTGTAAGGGAACACGGCTCCGCCTCCTGGTTCTGACTCCAGAGTCCATATCTCACCCGCAGAAAACATCCCAGACCTGGCATGTCGCAAGCGCTTGACAAAGGTTTGTTAAGTGACTAGCTTGCAAGGGCTTAGTTCTGGTCTGTACCCTGATTATGTCTAAGAGCCAAGCCAAGTCTGAGACGGGTGTTATTTCAGGGCGTCCAGCGCCGCACGGCTCATCCCGCGTTTCGTGACAGCCTGACTGACGTCGCTTCTCAAGGAGGCTGCAAAACCTTTTCATCTTTATTCCTTTTGGGGTTATAACCTTTTCATTCTTTATTCCTTTGGATTCTTTATTCCTTTGGGGGTGATCAGACTGGGGAGGAAGGAAGTGTCCAAAGCCGGCTTCTCCGCCAGGACCGGGGGTTGAAGGGAAGGACGGCCCTACTGAGTGGGGTCCCGGGCTCGCCCTGCGCAGCCCCCACGCCTCGGGGCGGGAGACCCAGGCGGTCGCCGCGGCGTCTGGCACCGCAGCCTGCATCGCCAGTGGGGTTCCGCCGGAGAGGCGCGGGGGTGCGCGCGGGGCCACCCCGCGCCCGCTTACCTCGTCCCGGCACTGCTTCTGGCACATCTGGCAATACCAGCGCAGCTTCTGAAGCCCCTTAGACTTGATCCTGTTGGCGATAGCCTTCGGGGTGAGAAAATCTGACTTCCCCATCGCGACCACCACACCAACCTTCCGGGGCCAGCGCCTAGACGACCGGAAGCGGAACAGGGCAAGCGGGAGTGGGCGGGACAAATACCACCCTCCAGTCGAAAGGAGGCGGGGCCTCGGGAAGCTGGGCGCCGGACGCTCGCGAGGCTTCCTTCAGTCCGGCGGGAAGAAGCGAGACTCAGGAAAAGAGGGGGTGGGCGGGGCGCAAAAACCCCGCAGTTTCCGCGCACGCGCAGTGAGGCCTGTCTGACCGACCTTCAGCGGGGCCGGCGCCACCATGTTTTCTCGGGCGGGCGTCGCTGGCCTCTCGGCCTGGACCGTGCAGCCACAATGGTAATGGCAGGTCGCAGCGGGGACGACAGGGATGGGAGAGCTCGGGTAGGGGAAGCGAGTGGGGAGGCGAGTGGGACGGAACGGGGGTCTCAGGGCTGGCCAGGCCCCGGTCCCGCGGAGGCCCGGGCAGCCCGGCTGCAAGAGGAGCTCGGAATAGAGAAGGGCGCGCGAGGGCAGCGGAGGCGGCGAGGTCGCGCCTCGTTTCCTGAGACGGGCCGGCGCGGGGTGAGGGCCGAGAGGAGTGGTCGTCAGGGACCTCGGTAGTGGACCTTGGGCCCAGTCAGTTGCAGAGAGGCCTTGGATCTCCTCAGCGACTAATGAGACGCTTCGGAAGCCTCTGCTGCTCGCCAGGCGACGGGCCTCGGGGAGGCCTTTGGAGGGCGGGAGCTGGGGAGAGCCCCAGGGAAGGTCCGGCGGAAGGTTAAGGTGTGCTTTTGTCCTTGACGCCGTTTGAAACTCTGCGGTGCAGAGGGCAGTGACTCCCAGCCCGTGTTGAGCACCGATTCTGCAGCAGGCGCCTTGCTGGGCCCTGGTGAATGAAGTAAGTGCCCTCGTGGGCTGCAAAAGGGACTTTAAAAATATTAAGACGAGGAAGGGAAAGATACCTTAACTATCTCGAAACCATTGTGCTGAAACAGTAGCCCTGCAAGGTCATGACATCATCATAAGGTCCCGAGGAGGAGGAGATAGAAGACTTGTAAGCGTCATCTGTTCATTGCTATGCAAGTGTTAAGAATTTTAATAAACATTAGTTTCTCCTCCATCCCCAGGAAAAGGCATGTTAGAAGGCCTGGCAATAGACAGATAAAATGTTGGGTTGTGGTGGTGCTCTGTAATAGGATGAAATGTTTTGAAGCTAGGCAGTCTGGAAGGATTGCAGATAGGGTGCTAAGGGGATTGTTAGCTGTCGACTGTGTGCTTTAGCAATTACTTGGTTTTACAGTACAGGAGAATTCTAAGAAGCCACAGCACTAGATGTGTGTATCCTAATTTATGAGAAGGGACTCTAATGCATTAATTAAAATAGGTATGTTTTCATTAAGCAAATAACTGATAAAAGATTTTCAGGGTAATGAAGTAATTAAGTTTGATGTGAAAAACCGACACACATGTTAATGGGTTTGCCGTGGAAGTCAAATTTTCTTTCACCTAATGTTGACTATTCATGGGGATGAAGGAGTCAGCTTAGTTGGAATCTCACTCATTGAGATTCCAGGTTGCCCCATTTCTTCATCACTTGGCACACATTTGTTGGGTGCTTGCCCAGCACCAAGTTGACACTGGGCAAAGTGCTAAGATGTGAAGNTTAAAACTTGGCTCTTTCACTGCTATGGACCCAGGTTCAATCCCTGGTAATGGAATTAAGATGCCATGAACCCCAGGGTGTGCCCCAAAATAAAATAAAATAAACACATCATTGAAAATGTTTGTGTTTAGAGATTATAATATTTTTAGATTTGGTAGATTAATCCAATGAAAATGATAGGAATAAAAACTTGAATTTATATAGCTATATAACATATTATTATATTTAATTGGAGAAAATGCTAAGTGAAGTAATTTCATCTTGACATACTTGAAATTTAAATCTGATCTTTTGTTATGTCATTTTAACTAAAATAAAAACATGTAGTAATTTGAATTATACATTCTAAGAAACATGAAATACTTTAGTAAAACTAGATATAAATTACTATGTATACATGTATGTGCGTATATATGTGTGCGTGTGTATTATCCAAAATGATAAAATTATGTTAGTCAAAACCAACAGCCAAAGCAAAATAAAAACTAAATACAAGAATTCATAAAGTCAAACAATACTTTCTGAAATAACTATGCTAGTTCTTGATCAGAAAACATAACATGAAAATAATTAATAATAAACTAGGCCACTTATACCTGTTTTTATAAGTAAGTTAATCTCAAATCTCACTTTGTCTATATAATAAGATTATAAAACATTATGTCATAATTTGGATTCTGTATATATCAAAGGAAAACCAATTATAAATCATAAATTTATCATGTTGTCTGAATTATGAATTATTGCACAGGATATGTACAGCTTTATCGACTTACGATCATCATTGCAAATGTACATGTTTTAATTCATCTAGAACCTAAATAAAAATGATGAGTAAAAAATAGGTTTGCAGCGATATTTTAGTCACTTTTTAAAGCTCTTTCTTTTTTCCCCATACTCTTCAACACTTAGACTCTTACACACCATTCAACATGTATTTTTCTTCATCATTCTTAGAATAAGAAAGATAGGATAAGGATCATTACCTGACATGGTCTCATTAAAAAAATAAAAATAAAAAAACAAAACTTCCCATCCAAGACCTATGAATTTGCATTATTCAGATGACTTTTGATAATATCATTGTGATGCTTTCTTTTTTATAATTTATCATTTATTGCTTCCATTTTCATCATCTTTGAACTTTTCAGAAATGAAAAGATGAACATTCTGTTTCCCATCTTCTGAGAAATGCTATGTACTATGATATTAGTCTTCTGCATTGATTATTGTGAATAGTCAGACTGAAGACAATTTTCTGCTAATTGATTTTAGTCTTCTTTGGTTATAACACAATATTGTTGATCATGCAGTTTTGTCAATTAAACATGCTGTGCCTCTCTGTCCCACTGTTTTTCACCTCACTTATTATAAACACTTAAAAGATAATTATTAACCAAAACACAGTCTTTTTGCTTTTCATAAAAAACAAGAAAAGAGTCTAGAGAGATCTGATTTCCCTTTAACTAGAGTGGGAGAAAATGGGTATGTACCATAATTATAATATATACTTAGTGACCACAGCTCTTTCTGTTATGAAATAAAGATATTTCTTATTCAGATATCATAGATTTCTTAAAAGTGTTCTATTTTTATATGTTAATGATGAAGGGAATTTATAATATATGAGAATAAATATATAAAATAGATTAATAAACACATTTTATTCTCTATATATTCTATATATCATTATTCATATATATTCTATACATTCATTTGAGTTCAGTTCAGTCACTCAGTCATGTCTGATTCTTTGTGACCCCATGAACCGCAGCACGCCAGGCCTCTGTGTCCGTCACCAACAGCCAGAGTCCACCCAAACCCATGTCCATCGAGTTGATGATGCCATCCAACCATCTCATCCTCTGTCATCCCCTTCTCCTCCTGCCCTCAATCTTTCCCAGCATCAGGGTCTTTTCAAATGAGTCAGCTCTTCACATCAGATGGCCAAAGTATTGGAGTTTCAGCCTCAACATCAGTCCTTCCAATGAACACCCACTGGATGGATTTCCTTGCAGTCCAAGGGACTCTCAAGAGTCTTCTCCAACACCACAGATCAAAAGCATCAAATTCTTCGGCACTCAGCTTTCTTTATAGGCCAACTCTCACATCCATAAATTATCTATATTCTATACATTATTAATATGATGTATTAATAATTCTATCTATAGTTAACAAATTAGGAGACTAAAACATTAAAGAGGATTACATATACTCACCAATGAATGAATTATTATTGCTAAATATTCTATAAAATTTACTGTATTATATTTTCTTATCCATCATTACTGGGGCTTTTCTGATGGCTCACAGTAAAGAATCCGCCTGCAGTGCAGGAGCCATAGCAGACATGGGTTCCACCCCTGAGTCAGGAAGATCCCCTGGAGGAGGAAAAGGCAACTCAAGTATTCTTGCCTAGAGAATCCCACAGATATCCCTATATCTGGTGGTATATAGTCCATAGACTCACTAAGAGTCGGACATGACTGAGCACGCACACATACACACATGATTCACATCAACTTTTGTGGAAAAAAAATAGCAAATGGACTGTCTCGACTATCTTCAGATAACTTCCATGAGAATTTTCATTTCATTCATTTTATTATCATTTAACTTGAATAACTTCTTGTCTTGGTCTAATGTAAAAAGAAAAGTCTTAACATAAATATTCTATGCATCATAATATAGTTCAAAGATGTTAATGTGTTATGTTCTATGGCAAAAACTGTTTCTTCCTTTAAAAATGTTAGAGACAGCTCCAAGTAAATGATGTTATGAAAAAATTATTGCAAAAAAATTAAGAAAAAAATGACTGCATATGAAAATAACACAAAGAATGTGCCACTTTTATTTATGGACTCTCTATTGTGTTCCAGTGGTCAAGTTATCTATCTTTATGAAAACACCTTAGTGTTACTGTGACTTCATAATTAGTCAGATTCAGATAGTATCTAACAGAGGACTTGTTACCAGAATACATGAAGAATACTTCCAATTTGATAAAAATAACCAAATAACCCAATTTTAAAGATGGACACAAGATTTGAACAATATACCTTAACCAAGAAAGTATACTGATGGTAAATAAACTCATAAAATGATATCCAAAATCATTCGTCATTAAGAGAATAAAAATTAAAATCACAGTGAGATATCACTACAAACTTACTGCTGCTACTGCTAAGTCGCTTCAGTCGTGTCTGACTCTGTGAGATCCCATAGATGGCAGCCCACCAGGCTCCCCCGTCCCTGGGATTCTCCAGGCAAGAACACTGGAGTGGGTTGCCATTTCCTTCTCCAGTGCATGAAAGTGAAAAGTGAAGGTGAAGTCGCTCAGTCTTGTCCGACTCTGTGCAACCCCATGGACTATAGCCCAACAGGCTCCTCTGTCCATGGGATTTTCCAGGCAAGAGTACTGGAGTGGGGTGCCATTGCCTTCTTCGACAAACTTACTAGAAAGGCTAAAATTGAGAAAGATTGGTACACTGCTGATAGGAAAGTAAAATGATTCAACTATTTTAGCTTAATGGTTTCTTAAACAGTTAAATATACAGTTACAAAATGATATATCAGTTCCATTCCAAGGTATTTACCCAAGAGAAATGAAATCATGTGTCTATGGAAACACTGGTGCATAAATATTCATAGCAGCTTTACTTGCAATAACAAAACTTAGATAAAAAAAATAAATGTCCATGAATTTGTAAATATATATATTATGGTTCCTCTGTACAATACAATAACTCAGATCAATAAAGACAAACTATTGATACAGTAAGCAAAATGGATGAATCTTACAATAATTGTGTTGACTGAAAGAAGCTAGATGAAAAAAGTGGGATTCTATGTATTTAAAGTTTCTAGAAAATGCAAACTAGTCTACAATAACAAAGCAGATCAGTGGTTAGTTGAGGATGGGAGAAAAGAATGACAAAGGGGCAGGAGGAAAGTTTGGAGGATTATGGTTAATGGCACTGTCTTGATTGTGATGATGATTTTATTTTATAGCTATATATATATGTCAAAACATGTTGTACAGAGTAATATTATGCGTCACTTTTGTGTCAAATCTGTAAAACAGAACAAAATTTAAAAAAATCTGAATGTGTTTTATGTTTACTAGTTTATTATTTTAATGCTTGAATTTTCTACTATAGTGTAAGCTCTATGAAAATGAGTCTTCTTATTTGTTCAGTTTTGTATGCTAGTTATATAGTGGTTGTTCATTTAATACTTGCTCAGTGAATGTATCTTACTATGACTTATCAGTGATGATGGCTCACTGCAGGATCTCAATTTGTTCTATTCAATAATATATGTTTAGGGATCAAGGCAGACCGAGATCTTGCTCAGAATTTGGAGACATAACTAGAAATATTGCATTCAGGATCTTGATGTTATTTCTTCTGTTGGCAATCAGTCTGGCACTGTCTTACCCAGTCTTCAAAAGCCAACTGAATTTATCACTTCTCTTTAGCTGAGATGTTAACTTCCCCCTAGCTGATTTACAATGGTATTAGTAGATCTGGTTCTCATATGTTTCCCCATACCACTTATATGATGCAGAGTCTGTGTGTGTGTGTGTGTATATAGTTATACAGTAATATCCATAATCATACAGAAACAATCATTCAATGTGATTAAAATATATGTATATGTACATTTATATTCTATTACAAAAATTTATGTATACATAAATATATATGTCCATCATGAGTACATCATGAGAAATGCTGGGCTGGAGGAAGCACAAGCTGGAGTCAAGATTGCTGGGAGAAATATCAATAACCTCAGATATGCAGATGACATCACCCTTATGGCAGAAAGTGAAGAAGAACTGAAGAGCCTCTTGATGAAACTGAAAGAGGAGAGTGAAAAAGTTGGTTTAAAGCTCAACATTCAGAAAACTAAGATTATGGCATCTTGTCCCATCACTTCATGGCAAATAGATGGGGAAACAGTGGAAACAGTGGCTGACTTTATTTTTCTGGGCTCCAAAATCACTGCAGATGGTGATTGCAGCCATGAAATTAAAAGACGCTTACTCCTTGGAAGGAAAGTTATGACCAACCTGGACAGCATATTAAAAAGCAGAGACATTACTTTGCCAACAAAGGTCCATCTAGTCAAGGCTTTGGTTTTTCCAGTAGTCATGTATGGATGTGAGAGTTGGACTGTGAAGAAAGCTGAGTGCTGAAGAATCGATGCTTTTGAACTGTGGTGTTGGAGAAGACTCTTGAGAGTCCCTTGGACTGCAAGGAGATCCAACGAGTCCATCCTAAAGGAGATCAGTCCTGCGTGTTCATTGGAAGGCCTGATGTTGAAGCTGAAACTCCAATATTTTGGCCACCTGATGTGAAGAGCTGACTCATTTGAAAAGACCCTGATACTGGGAAAGATTGAGGGCAGGAGGAGAAGGGGACGACAGAGGATGAGATGGTTGGATGGCATCATCAACTCGATGGACATGGGTTTGGGTGGACTCCGGGTGTTGGTGACAGCAGGGAGGCCTGGTGTGCTGCAGTTCATGGGGTCACAAAGAGCTGGACACGACTGAGTGACTGAACTGAACTGAACTGAAACATGTATGTCCATGAGTTGAGTGTTAGTCACTCAGTCATGTCTGACTCTTTGTGACCTCATGGACTTTAGCTTGCCAGGCTCCTCTGTCCATCAGATTCTCCAGGCAAGATACTGGAGTGGGTAGTCATTCCCTTCTCTGGGGAATATTCCCAACCCAGGGATCACACTAATGTCTCTGCATTGCAGGTGGATTCTTTACTGTCTGAGCCACCAGGGAAGCCCATATAAGTCCATACTATTATATAATTATTACATGTATATCTGTCTTCCAGGCTAAATTCAGGTAGTATTTTAAAACTGTCCTATTCATTTTAAATGCTTCAAAAACTAGAATAAATCCAGCATATAAGTAATTTTAAAAAAAGACTGAATTCAATTAATTTAACCCACCTGATCGTAATTGTGTCAGTTGTGTTTCAGTCAAAGAAACAACACCAATAAGCGTGATGTGTGTAGATTACAATAGGAATTAAATCTTATGGAATTATTTGTGCTGCAGTTTGCCTAAATCCATGGTTCTGCATCTGCTGTTAGCTTTAAAGTCTCACAGTATCTGCAGTTTGGAAAGAAAGCAGACATGATATGAAGAAGAAGGGAGCAGCAGCAACCTGGAATGTGCAAGAATAAGCTGGAATCTACAAGTTAAAACTGGAGCCCAAGCTTCCAATATGATAATTTAAGGGACTTGCAAAAACGCTGATGCTCTTGACCATGAAACTCTGACCTGGATTTGGAGAAGTTGAAAGAGGATACTAGACAGGAGGGAAAGGAACTGGAACCTTGTTGCTTCCTCAGGCCTAAAAGTCATGTCAACATAATCTCAACAAGATACGTGAGCAGCAACATTACCTTAACTCTACCTGTAAGCATTAGTATGGCTGTTGCTTTGCCTTGCCTTCCAAATCTGCAAATTTCTCCAGGTTAGGTCAACATCACACCAGAACTACACAGGAAATGAAATTCAGGATTTAGATAGAGTTTGAGTTGAGCTAAGTCAGCACGCTTTAAAGCCTCCACAATCAATTCCTTGTTGTCTTGGCAGATACATGCACTATATTTACAGAACTTTCGGATATAGGCAATAATAAAAAAATAATTAAGCAACCTTGCACCATAACAACTGAAAACACACTAAGTATCCTCACAAGAGGATAAACTCATTTTGACAATCTTATTGTAAAACATACTTCTCCTCTAGTTTAACCACACACTCCTTTGATTTATTTTAACTGAAATATCAAGATATGATTCCAGCTTCTATTAACACTTCTTGTGTTTGATAGGAGGGGAATGAAGGATACAGAGAATGAAGTGTTTTTTTAATATACTCAACTATGTTCATACTAACATAAGGAACGAATGCAGATAACAAATATAGTCCTTGTCTCTGCAACAGTCCATGTTGTCATAGCTATTATCTTTACCGATCCATTTCTGACTCTCTGCCTGCACTTACACCTTACTCATTTTGCATTTTACTCAGGAGAGTCGAACTTTATTCCTGACGGTTCTGGGTGATGAACAGTCCTATTGACTTTGGGTTGTTATAGGTTTAAACTCAGTTTATGCACAGGATATGGGAATACTTAAAGGAACTCGAGGGAATCACCTACATTCCAAATATAATCTTCCTTAAACCACTGTGAAGGAGCAACCTAATTTCCCAAAATAGCACTGAAACCCTCATCTTAAACCTCTCAGCTAGCAGAGTAACCTCTTTCTTTGAACCAATGATCCACTTGCAGAAGAAGTCCAAAGTGGCCAGGTAGCAAACTCAGATTCACTGGAAACATTGTTGAGGTCTGTGGTAAAAGTCTTCTCCCATAGGAACTAATGCCTATATGCGGCAGAGTTCAAAATCCTGGGCACTTGAGGAGGCAAAGCAAAAATCTCACTAGTGTATCACCAGGGGTAATGGGAAAGATTCTTATTTCCACCTGTGGGAAAAGAGGTGGAGCATCAAGCCCAAATGTGTTTGTGACCTACAAAATCCAGCGTCTCAGTAAACATAGTCCTCTCTCTTAGTAACAGGAGGGGCCAGATACTCAACTTAAGAGTGTCCCCAGTCTACTAAGCTGCTAAAAAGGAATATCAAGCAAGTCCCAAACTTTTGCAATTTAAACTTAATTCTTGACACCAAACTCTTAAGGCAGTTAAACAATAACTTAAGTAGACATACATTTTAAGCACATCCACAGTAACTTACAGAATAGCTCATACTCATGAAAGTATGTGATAAAATTATAAAATATTCTGACAAAATACCACAAAGTATTTCTACAATTGCTCACGATATATTATTTTAAAGCTTTCTCAGTGAACCCTCAGTGCATCACCCACTGAAGAAATGAACATAATCTTCATTTGCCATTTTAATAGTTCATAGAATGCATTTTCTTCATTCTTCCAACATATTTATAGTACCTGACATACACAGTGTTTACAATAGTAATCAAGAGAGTCAAGAAAGATAGCCAATTGTAAAGTACTTTATTCTGGAAATAAGGAAGGGGAATAGGGAAAAACAGACAATAAGTAAAAGTTCTTTAGAAAAGTTCAAATAAAGTGCGGCTAAGCAAAGAAAACAGTAAAAGGGGACAGTGATTCTATCTAAAGGCAGCACTTTTTTTTTTTTTTAAGGCAGCACTTGGGATAGAATTATCAGGGCCTGCTTTAAGGACATGACATTTGAACAGGAAAATAATGACAAGACATGCTACTACAGAAAAAACCTGACATGAGTGCTCCAGTAAGATACTACAAGAAGGACAAGCTTGGCCTGTTGAGGAATAAAGAAATCAGTGTGAATGGAGTATAATGAGAAAGAGGAAAATGATGTTGAATAAGGTCAGAGAAACAAGCTAGACTCAGAATGTGTAGCTAATCATAGACCATGATAAATAATCAACATTTACTATCTAAATTTGATAAGATATTAGTTGTTTTAAGCAAGGGATAGCATAAGTTACATTAACTGACCCCTGCCTCCTCATATGACTAGAATGAGCCTTCTACCAGTGATCATACGTAGCGACAGAGAGACAAGTCAGGAGAATGCAATAGCTGCTAGAATGGGAAGGAATGATGTTTTCAACAGAATTTTAATCTTTTTGAAGGAAAGAAGTGATCATAGGATATGTTAGTGGTAGAAAAAAATAGGGCTTATTATTAATGTATTATACTTAGAGGCATGAGCTGTGCTCTGCTTAGCTGCTCAGTCCTGTCTGGCTCTGCAACCCCATGGGCTATAGCCCGGCAGGCCCCTCTGTCCAATGGGGATTCTCCAGGCAAGAATACTGCAGTGGGTTGCCATGCCCTCCTCCAGGGGATCTTCCGAACCCAGGATTGAACCCAGATCTTCCACATTGCAGGTAAATTCTTTACCGTCTGAGCCACCAGGAAAGCCCAGAAGTACGTGAGGGAAAACCAAATCAAGAACCACTCCATGGTTTTGACCATGAACAATTGTGTAAAATATTTTGCCATTTACTAAAATGAAAAGCTTAGATTAGGAACAGTTTTACAAGGAGTTAAAGGCATGGGAAGTCATGAGTTAAGTTTTAGAAGTGTTAAAAATTGTGATTAAAGATGACTATACCACATCCAAATGAAGATATTGATTAGATTGAAATGTATGAAATTGTCTATCGGTAACCTAAAAACAATAAAATGCATGTAATTTTTATCATCAATTTCATACGATTCTATCACCCAACAGTATGTAACTATATGAGTCTGAGATTCCAATAAAAGTTCTGACAGTGGGAGATTTGGGAAGCACTGGAATATTGATGCTATTTAAAGTCATGAAGCTAGATGAGATCATATAAGACAAAGTGTAAATAAAAAATGAGCTCATAGGTGAGCCTGGAGCACAATAATATTTATAGATCAAGAATAGGTGGCAAGTATTTACAATAAGAAATCTGAGAAAAGGCAACTGAAAAGAGCCAAAGTTTTGTATTCTCTTGAACAAAACAGCAAAATACTTTTTTAGGTCTGATTTTTTGGCATTGTTGCTTTCCATTTCCTGTCACATTGCTAAGATAAATACAATTTTCTGAGACACTGTGAGTCTGGAAAGTTGGCTCGTGATCTAACAAAGAACCTCAGTAAGTCTTTTCAAATTTTTACAACCCTAGGATTTATCTACTTGCAATACTCAATGTTTTATATGCTGCTCCAACTTCTACCAATGATTCCATAAAATACTGACAGTTTAGTGTAGACTTGAAAAGAAATAAACAATCATAATATCTTCCTATATTATATCATGCAATGAATTTGACATAGAATTTCCAAACCCATATTTATTTGATAAACGGTGCAATGTAAACTGAGGGCTTCAACCTTCTCTGCTTCAATAGATTGTTGACTTTTTAATCTTTATATTCAGAAGTTCCATCTAGGGCAAGTGTATACTTGCTATCTACATTTAGACACAGCTCTCAAATTTCTTGTACTTAGTTGCAAAAAACAGAAATTAAGAATGGAAATACTTTATTAAGATGACATAAAATTGTTTCTAGGATGAATCTGGATAACCAGACTGAAAAAATAAAATATGAGGAACTTAGAATTTGGGAAATATGGGAAATTGTACTTAGAATTTTTATCTTGCATAGCAGAGATATATAAAGTTTTCAGAACTATACAAATTGAATAGTGTTATGTACTCTCCACTGATTGCTTTGATGACAGATGCGGGGAAGGCTCTGGAAATAACAGAGGTAACCGAAAGGATAGGAAGTAGCGTAACACATGCTTACTTTTGAAAAATGGTTTAAAGTAGTATTTTAACCTGTAACCCTAGTATGCTAATTGGAGTGCAGTTTTAGGGAATTTATTTTATAAGCAATGTGTGCTTATTCTGGTCATCAGTGTGGCCACCTACCTCTGAGATGGCTTCCACTGTTCCTCTGCTTTCTGGTATTTATATACTGTGTATTCCATTCCCAGTTTATACTGGGTTGATCTATGTAACAGACTGTCACAGATTGATGGCATGTTACTTTTGAAATTAGTTTATGATAGATTTTGTGCTTTCTATTTTTTGGTATATCTCTTTTACATCCCTCACTTGGGAAGACGCCAGCTGCCATGTAGCACAGTTCAATGGCGGAACCCATGAGATACACAGTTGAGCCCTGTGTCATTGACCATGGGAGCAGTCCCTGTCACACTTTAACATAACTGGAGTCCTGGCTGACAGCTTGACTAAAACTTTGTAAAAGACCCTGAAACAGGATCAGCTACTTAGACCATTTTTAGATTCTTGATATCAAAAACACATGAGGTCATAAAAGTTCATTGTTTTAAACTGCTGGATTTGGGGACAGTTTTACGGAACAATAGCATATTAATTAAATCTGTTTGGTAGACTGTCTTGAAAACTTCATAGAGCTGTTTTGATAACCACTACTAGGAACTCATATTTATGCTTATGATTTTTGACTATTGTCTTAGAATCCTTGTGATATCATGCTTAATGAAGATGACTATTAGCAATAAGAATTAGTTAGAAAGAAAGAAAGTGGGATAAATCCTTTGACAGAAAGTTTCAGTATGTCACAGCAAGAAAAAATTGACATAATTAATAGTGTAAATAGAGGATTTAGAAAATATGCAGTAAAAATCAATTGTTTGATACAGAAATAATTGGTTAAAAGTTGAACTTCTGGTTGTTATCATGAGGATTTAGGTACTTAATCAGGGCCTTACTGTCCTTACCTAAGTACTGAATTATATCTAAGAAGACAGTTTAACTCATGGATTATTTAATTCTAATATGATTTCTAAAAATTCTCTTCGAAGTGAATTTTCTCTCAAAGTAAAGTTTAACACCTGTAGTCAATACATTATACAGAGATATGATTTTCTGTATTTTTTTCCTTTTAGTAATGAGAACACAGATAGATACTCCTACTGTGGATTCATAAGAATGTGTATTAGGTAGTATTTATCTGTGATATTTACCATCTGATGAAGTTCTGCAGATTATACCAATTTAGTTCAGTACTGTAATTAGGCCCGCTGTAAAACCTACTGAATGGAATTTCATTGTAAAACTAACCTTTGATTGATATAGTAGTGCTATTATTTTAACAGTTACCATCAACTCCCTTAAATTCCTTTAGGGAAAATATGTTTTCCCAAAGACTGTGTAAAAGAAAATCACCCAAAAGGCAGAATGAATTATAAAATGCTAACTCCTACAATTTTTAATTTAAAGACATCTTAATAGTTATAAAGAATCACTTAGAAAAGATATAAATACATCTATCTCTTCCTCTAACTCTATTGAGCAATGCAACTCTAAAAGTACCTGAAAATGCCTCCTTGATCATGATGAGCTGCTCAATCCTTTACAGATATGTGCTACGTGTGCTACTGCTAAGTCGCTTCAGTCGTGTCCGACTCTGTGTGACCCCATAAACGGCAGCCCACCAGGCTCCTCCGTCCATGCGATTTTCCAGGCAAGAACACTGGAGTGGGTTGCCATTTCCTTCTCCAATGCATGAAAGTGAAGTCGCTCAGTCGTGTCCAACTCTTCACGACCCCATGGACTGCAGCCCACCAGGCTCCTCTGTCCATGGGATTTTCCAGGCCAGAGTACTGGAGTGGGGTGCCATTGCCTGTGTGTGCATATGTCTGGTGTAAAAGCTTATACTGAAAAGTCTGTTTTTGGAATTTTTTTCTTGCACATTTTAATATGTGTTTTGAAAATGAGACAGTAGATATGAGAAATTTTCTGTAAGTAGCAGAGAAACTAAAAATCCTGACAACTTGGAAATACGTGGGGAGAAAAATATTTCATATGACATGGATATCTTGTCATAGATTAAGAGATCATAAATGGCTTAGACTCTTGGAAACAATGGAGAGTGAAAAAAAAGCCCCAGGTAATTTTGGTAAATGGTAAAAGAAAGCACACTAGAATCCAGGTGTTTGCTCTTCCAACCTAGTCTTTGGCTAAACACAAAGATTTGACAGTAGTGGGATGATTAATAAGCTTGTTAATGATTAATAAGCTTGAATGCACGCCTGGCAATGAGGGCAATACCAATAAAACAGGCACCTATAATATTGTTGTGATTCTATTTTCTGTGCACGATAATACAGGGAAATTTTAGAGACAAAATGTTTATTACAAGGATATAATCATAGTTGTGACTAACACCTGGCATTCAGAAGCAATGGCTTCATGCACCTAAACATATGAAAAGCAAATTTTGCATTCTCATAAATGAAAAATGTATAGCTTAAGAGAAAATGCTAGGTACAGTAATCAGTAGCATTATTCTATACTCCAACAGCACAAGATCATTTCAGTTTCTATCTACTCATGTCAAAGTTTTGCAAGTTAACTTTTTTTTTTTAACCATAACACCTGCATCTAGAATCTTACAAAATGTTTGTTATACTAAATATTCTTAAGCTTTTCAGGTTTCTGCATATATACTCAAGTTATGTGTTCTATGTTAAATAGCAGTAGGGACAGGTGTCCCAAATTAGCCTAAGTTTGTCAAGCTTAAAGCAAAATACTGTCATGTGTTTTTGCATTTTAAAAACCCAACAAATACTATGCTGCAAAGTATTTAATCTGAAAATCTATTTTTAATCTTCCACTTCTTTCATTTGCTTTTCATTTTGAGGGAAATCCTTCTTGTTCCCATTTCCATCAGTACTTCCCCTTGCAGGCCCATGAATGATAATATTTTCTACCTAAAACACATTTTTTTCAAAGGCATTTTGGTTTGAGCTTTCCATAACTCTTGCTGGAATGATTGATAGTGGTTACAAGGCTGGGGTTATGCTAAGAAATTTAATGTTATCATTCACAATTAAATTTCTTCTTGTGTTTCCTTTTATATTTTATATGGACATTTAAGTGCCTTGTTCCCTCAGTTAGGAAAGTTCTCCTAAGGCAACACACGGAGACCTTCTGTTGTTGTTCAGCCAGTCAGTCATGTCCAACTGTTTGTGACCCCATGGACTGCAGCATTTTCCTGTCCTTCACCATCTTCTGGAACTTGCTCAAACTCATGTCCATCAAGTCGGTGATGCCATCCAACCATCCCATTCCCTGTCGCTCCCTTCTCTTCCTGCCTTCAATTTCCCCAGCATCAGTGTCTTTTCAAGTGAGTTGGTTCTTCGCATCAGGTGGACAAAGTATTAGAGCTTCAGCTTCAGCATCAGTACTTCCAATGACTGACTGGTTTGATCTCCTTGTAGTCCAAAGGACTCCAAGAGTCTTCTCCAGCACCACAGCTTGAAAGCATCAATTCTTCAGCATTCAGCCTTCTTTATGGTTCAATTCTCACATTCATATATGACTACTGTAAAAAACATAGCTTTAACTATATGGAAAGTGAAAGTGAAAGTCAGTCACTCGTGTCCGACTATTTGTGACCCCATGGACTGTATAGTCCATGGAATTCTCCAGGCTAGTATACTGGAGTGGGTAGCTGTTTCCTTCTCCAGGGGATCCTCCCCACCCAGTGTTCCAACCCAGGTCTCCCGCATTGCAGGCAGAGTCTTTACCAGCTGAGCCACAAGGGAAGCCTTGTAGACCTTTGTGGCAAAGGTCTCTGCTTTTTAATATGCTGTCTAGTTTTGTCATAACTTTTCTTCCAAGGAGCAAAGGTCTTTTAATTTCATGGCTGAAGTCACCATATGCAGTGATTTTGGGGCCCTAGAAAAGAAAGTCTGACACTGTTTCCATTGCTTCCCCATCTATTTGCCAAGAAGTGATAGGACTGGATGCTAAGATCTTAGGTTTTGAATGTTGAGTTTTAAGCCAGCTTTTTCACTCTCTTCTTTCACCTTCATCAAGAGGCTCTTTAGTTCCTCTTTGCTTTCTGCTATAAGTGTCATATCACCTGCACATCTGAGGTAGTTGATATTTCTCCTTGCAATCTTGACTCCAGCTTGTGCTTCATCCAGTCTGGCATTTCACATGATGAACTCTGCATAAAAGTTAAATAAGCAGGGTGACAATAAACAGTTTTGATGTACTCCTTTTCTAATTTTGAACCAGACGATTGTTTCATGATCTGTTCTGTTTTTTTGACCAGCATTCAGGTTTCTCAGGAGGCAGATAAGGTAGTCTGGTATTCCCATCTCTTTAATAACGTTCCAGTTTGTTGTGATCCACAAAGTTAAAGACTTTAGCATAGTCAATGAAGCATATACAGTCAAAGACTTTAGCATAGTCAATGAAGTATATATATATATATATATATATATATATATATAATTCTCTTGCTTTTTCTATGATCCAACGGATGCTGGCAATTGGAACTCTGGTTCCTCTGCCTTTTCTGAATCCAGTTTGTACATCTGGAAGTTCTTGGTTCACATACTGTTGAAGCCTAGCTTGGAGGATTTTGAGCATTACTTTGCATGTGAAATGAGTACAATCATGTGGTAGTTTGAACATTCTTTGGCCTTGCCTTTCTTTAGGATTGGAATGAAAACTGACCTTTTCTAGTCCTGTGGCTACTGTTGTTTTCTAAATTTGCTGGCATGTTGAGTATAGCTCTTTTACAGCATCATCTTTTAGGATTTGAAATAATTCAGCTGGAATTTTATCACCTCCACTAACTGTTCATAATGATGCTTCCTAAGGCCCATTTGACTTCACAATCCAGGATGTCTGACTCTAGGTGAGTGATCACACCATTGTGGTTATCTACGTCATTAAGTTTTTATTGGTAGTTCTGTGTATTCTTCCCATCTTTTCTTAATATCTTCTGCTTCTGTTAGGTCCATACTGTTTCTGTCCTTTATTGTGGGCTTCTTTGCATGAAATGTTCCTTTGGTATCTCTAATTTTAAGGATACCATTAGCATGAATTTTTGTACCCACCTAGAGTCTGCATTCTGTGTGCCTGGTATATCTGAATTTTATTCTTTATGGCAAAAAAATTGAATCTAATTTTCTGTACTTCTTAATTGTAGTACTGCATTAATGTAAAGATTATATATGTTGCTGCATCGCTTCAGTCGTGTCTGACTCTGTGCAACCCCACAGACAGCAGCCCACCAGGCTCCCCCGTCCCTGGGATTCTCCAGGCAAGAACACTGGAATGGGTTACCATTTCCTTCTCAGATGCATGAAAGTGAAAAGTGAAAGTGAAGTCTCTGAGTCATGTCCGACCCTCAGCGACCCATGGACTGCAGCCTTCCAGGCTCCTCCGTCCATGGGATTTTCTAGGCAAGAGTACTGGAGTGGGGTGCCATTGCCTTCTCCATATACATTATATACAAACATAAATATGTATTATATGTATAATGAGAAATAGAGAAGATCTATAACATATTTATAATTCAAATTATAAAATTTTGTCTTGTCACTTTTCCTTCAGCTTTCTTTCTTTCATAATTTTCAAAAGCATTCTGTATATTTCATTTTCACTTTCAGGCATCATTTATATGTATGTTTGACCTGCATGTTTCTGAAGCCAATATTAGATTCTGGCCATATTTAAACTTTACATTTTCTACAAGAATCCAAAAATTGAACAAGACTTTTTTGACTCTCAGAAATATTTGAAGTAGCAACAACAAGGAATGTTTCAACTAGAAATTGGTTGTTTCTCCTCAGTTGGCCTTTTACCCATTTAAATGATGTCAACTGAATTGAGTTGGCCAAAGTTTTTTCCTCAGTGGAATGACTGTAGAGTGAATAAGAAGAGAAAAGAGAAATCCGAGAAGTTGAAAGTGTGACTTTCTGTATTTGCTTCCTTTCAGTGGCTGTAACTCTGCACTATAGAAGTATTTCTAAATAACATTTCTATTCAGCTGTTTCTTAGATGGGAAATGCTAATTCAATTAGCTGTGCTTAGAGACAAATTTCAGCTCTTGTAGAATTGCAAACAGCAGAGAATACAAGGTATACTGCTGCTGCTAAGTCGTTTCAGTCGTGTCCGACTCTGTGCGACCCCATAGACGGCAGCCCACCAGGCTCCGCCGTCCCTGGGATTCTCCAGGCAAGAACAATGGAGTGGGTTGCCATTTCCCTCTTCAATGCATGAAAGTGAAAAGTGAAAAGGAAGTCGCTCGGTCGTGTCCGACTCCTAGCGACCCCATGGACTGTAGCCTACCAGGCTCCTCCATCAGTATAGTTAACTTTAATGGTGAATAAATTTGAAAGTTGAGCAAAACAGGAAGGAAAATGACCGTTAAGGATCAGAATAGAAAGGAGCCTGTATAACGTCAGTTCTCAGGCTCTGTATATCTGAAAAGAAAGCACTAAGAAAGCAGATGCTGGATTAGACAAAGAAGAACAAAGGAAAATCTGGGAGCACGAGATTTTCACTCATTTCAGCCATATATGAATGCCTGGAAGAACTGGGACTGTGGCCAAATAGAGTGGAACAAGGCAACACAACTGAATCATGCTGTGCATCACTAAGGATATCAGCGGTGTGATAACCGTGCCTGAAGTGCTCTCCTTTGTTTCTGGCTAATTGCCATTAAGCTCATCACTTCACACAGAGGTTAAGGCCCAAACTGAAGGAACACTTTGAGTCACGTTAGTTCATTTTAGGACTTGTTTTGTTGGCTTGAAATCAAGCCGATTTTCTACCTTACCAGTCACCCATCTGAAGGAAATGATTAGAAATGACCTGAAAAATTACAAGGATGGAGGCTAGTAGACAGTACTGCTGCTTATTTTTCTATTATCCTTGTGAATTTTGAGAAACATATTTTTCCATTTTAAAGATGGGAATTTAGGTGGGAGAACAATAATATTTTTAATGCATAGCTATTTAAATGGCCACTGAACACAATATGTCTGATTCTAAACGAGATATTGTTTCACCTCTTCAGTGCTATTAAAAGCATAAGTTGTTCACTCACAGACATTTTTGAAACTTTAAATTTACAAGTCAAATAAGGAATTCAAGTGTATATCCAAGGCTTAGAGAAGAAAGGCAGTGTTCTATCTGGGGTGTTGACATTTGATAAAGAAGGCTTCTATACTCAGTAAGCGGGGAAGGCAATGGCACCCCACCCTAGTACTCTTGCCTGGAAAATCCAATGGACGGAGGAGCCTGGTGGGCTGCAGTCCATGGGGTCGCTAACAGTCGGACAGACTGAGCGACTTCACTTTCACTTTTCTCTTTCATGCATTGGAGAAGGAAATGGCAACCCACTCCAGTATTCTTGCCTGGAGAATCCCAGGGATGGGGGAGCCTGGTGGGCTGCCGTCTATGGGGTCACACAGAGTCGGACATGACTGAAGTGACTTAGCAGCAGCAGCAG